>JAYEPQ010000003.1:47122295-47127295 GCA_036321105.1 Dracaena cambodiana
TAATTTTTCTGAGTAAGCCAAATCTTCCTATTACTTCTGTCTCGGTGAATTTGCATCCCTAGAATCTTATTTGCTGGTCCCAAGTCCTTCATCTCAAACTCTCTAGCCAACTGAGCCTTTAATTTTTGAATCTGATCTTTGTTAGGGCCTGCAACTAACATGTCATCTACATACAATAGCAATATAACAAAGTCGTTATCATCAAACCTCTTGAAATATGCACAAGGGTCTGCATATAGTCTATTGTATTCCAGGCTCATGATGAAAGAATCAAATCTCTTATACCAACATCTTGGCGCCTGCTTTAATCCGTATAGAGATTTGTTCAACCTGCAAACCAAGTTCTTCTTTTCTTTTTCTTCAAAACCTTCTGGTTGGAGCATATAAATTTCTTCTTCAAGATCACCATGAAGAAATGCTGTCTTTACATCTAATTGCTCTAGATGTAAATCAGAGATAGCACATATAGCCAGAACTACTCGAACTGTAGAAAGTTTAACCACAGGAGAAAAGATATCATTAAAGTCAATACCTTCCTTCTGAGCGTAGCCTTTGACCACTAATCTTGCACGATAACGTTCCAGTTGATCATCACTGTTCCTTTTGATTTTGTATACCCATTTGTTGCCAATGGGTTTTCTTCCTGGTGGTAGTTGCACAAGATCCCAAGTCTCATTTTTATGAAGAGTTTCGATCTCCTCTTGCATTGCTGTCATCCACTGATATGCATCTCAACTGACCGTTGCTTCTTGGAAAGTTGATGGCTCTCCATCTTCAGTTAGAAGGCAATATGCAACATTGCTATCCACATCATAGTCAGAATGCCAAACTGGAGCTTTTCTTTCTCGGCTTGATCGTCTGATCTCTTGCACACCAGAATCAACAGGTTCTGGAATCTGGTTCTCTCCAACTGCTTCAGAGGAATTATCTTTCAACTGTATCACTGCAGTCTCTGCTTTTGAAGTGCTATCATCTTGGATATTCTTTTCTGTAAAGATGACATCTCTGCTAATAACAACTTTGTGGGTAGTGGGATCCCACAAACGATACCCCTTTACACCATCAACATACCCTAAGAAAATACACTTTCTGGATTTTGGATCCAACTTAGTAGTTTCTTGGGAATTGTACATCACATATACAGAACTTCCAAAAACATAAAGATTAGAGTAATCGACTGGTTTACCTGTCCACATCTCCATCGGCGTTTTCAACTCAATTGCTGTTGATGGAGTCTGATTGATCACATAACAAGCGGTGTTGACTGCTTCAGCCCAGAAAGATTTTTCTAAGCCTGCTGCTCCCAACATTGCTCTTGTACGTTCAAGCAACGTTCTATTCATCCGCTCTGCCACTCCATTCTGTTGAGGGGTGTACGCCGTCGTGAACTGTCTTTTGATACCTTCTTGCTTGCAGAATTTATCAAAATCATTACCAGTGTATTCTCCTCCATTATCTGACCTGAGACATTTGATCCTTTTACTAGTCCCAAGTTCCACCTGCGCTTTGAAAATCTTGAAGGTTGGAAGCACATCTGCCTTACTTCTGATTGGATACAACCAACATCTCCTGGAATAGTCATCAATAAATGTTACAAAATATTTTGCTCCTCTAAGAGACATACCTGGTGCCTGCCATACATCAGAGTGAACCAATTCTAGAATTTGAAGGCTTATAGAATTTGATGTGCTGAACTTTAGCCGGTGCTGTTTGCTTGTCACACATTGCTCACAGAATGGTAGAGAAACCTTCGTGAGACCCGGAAGTAGCTTTCTATCTGCAAGAATCTTCATTCCCTGCTCCGATATGTGGCAAAGTTTTTGATGCCACATCGTTGCAGTCTTCTCATTATCATTGTTTGTGACAACTGATACTTCTCCTTCCTGCAGAGTCTCTCCCTTGACTAGGTACAAATTTGCAGCTAGCTTTTCTCCTTTCATGATCACATGCGCGCCTCGCACAATCTTCATGATCCCCTTCTTACCTTCCATCTTGCACCCGAGGTCGTCAAGCTGTCCTAAAGACAGCAAGTTCTTCTTTATTCCCTCCACATGTCGCATTTCTTCGATGGTGCGAACTGTCCCGTCAAATATCTTCAATTTAATGGATCCTTTTCCAACAATCTTTAGGGCATGATCATTACAGCTGTAAACCATTCCCCCAGAGACTGGTTCTTAGTGATGGAACCATTCTCTACGAGAAGTCATGTGAAATATTGCTCCAGAATCGAACAACCATACATCCTGTAATCTTTTTCTGCCTTCATGTGATGTTGCTGCCTCACATACTAGGGCATTTCTATCATTTGAGCTGCTTGCCAAATTTCCTTGAGGACTGGAATTTTGTTTCAAATTCCAACAATCTCTTCTGTGGTGACCCTTCTTGCCACAATTGTAGCATTTGACATTCTTCTTACTCTGTGATTTGGATCTACTGTGACTTTGACTCCCACTGGGGCCAGGCTCCATTGATCTTCCTCTCGTCATCGACAATGCTTCTACTTGGTGTGAACTTGCTCGCCTTTCTTCTTTGTTTTTCCGCCGCTTCTCTTCATCTAGGACTGCAGCTGCAATATCATCGAAGTCGAGGCGATCTTCAGCCAAGTTGCTTGTTTTGTTGATGATGAGTTGATTATATGAATCCGGTAGACTTTGGAGTAGAATTTCAGCACGTTCACCCATCTTTATATCATAACCCAAATTCTTGAGTTGTGAAAATAAAGTGTTGAGGGTGTTTATGTGCTCCGTCACTACAGTGGATTCTGACATCCGAATGGTGTACAACTTCCTCTTAAGAAAAATTTTATTGTGGAGAGATTTTACCTCGTACAGTTTGATGAGATGATCCCAAATCTCCTTTGCTGTCTTCTTCTCTTGAATGCTGGACAATAAATCATCTCCTAATCCGAGATGGAGATCTGAAATAGCCTCAGCATCCATCTCCAACCATTTCTCGTCTGAGATATTCTCTGGCCTTTCACCGATGGCAGGAAGGCACTTATCTTTTACCAAGATAGCCCTCATCTTTATCTTCCAGAGACCAAAATTGCCTCCGGTGAATTTTTCAATCTCAAATTTGCGTGTCATTGCTATATCCCAACTTCAATACAACTCCCACTATTCAAAAACAAGTGGATGAAAGTGGGCCCCACAAGAACACTATTCACGAAAGTGGGCCCCACAAGAACACTATTCACGAAAGTGGGCCCCACAAGAATACCATTCACGAAAATGGGCCCTACCAGAACACTATCAACGAAAGTCGGCCCCACAAGAATACTATTCACGAAAAGTGGGCCTCACAAGAACAAGTGGGAGAACAAGCAGAAGAAAGTGGGCCCCACAAGAACAAGAATAAGTGGGTGGACCCCGCAAGTGTACCGAGTAGGTTCCACAAAGAAGCAAATACTTATTTTCTGATGTGGAGGGTGGCAACCACTAATGTGGAGGATCCACTTATAGCCACAGAGCATACGATAAGTACCACGACTTTATTGACCTTACTCACACAAGAACAAGAACAAGTGGGTGGACCCCGTAAGTATACCGAGTAGGTCCCACAAAGAAGCAAATACTTATTTTCTGATGTGGAGGGTGGCAACCACAAATATGGAGAATCCACTTACAGCCACAGAGCATACTATAAGTACCACGACCTTACTGACCTTGCTCTGATACCACTGTTATGACAAAAACGAGTGGAAAAATAGCAAATGACCAAAGAAATGGAGACACAAAGATTTACGTGGAAAACCCCTTCTCGGGTAAAAACCACGGATAAGACAGAAGAATTTTATTACTCAACAGAAGTAATAATTTACAAAGGGAGAGGAGATTGGGGCGAGAATAATGGGAGGGGGAAAGGCCATTATATAGCCTTCCTCCCCCCTTACATAGTCTCCCACTACCGATGTGGGACTATGTTTGTTAACAAGATCACCCCAACCGCAACCTCGATTGTCATCCCCCGCCACCACATCCGACTACCCCACAACACCGGCGCACCCTCGCAACAGATCAAAGAGATCTGCTCGATCGCCCTCGCAATCCGCCGGCAATCAAAACCACCCTAACTCCGGCAGCGAGCCTAGGCGAGATCCGCCCCTCGCTCAAGCCACCAAGAAATAACTGCTCGCCCTCGCAAGTCGCCAGCGAGACTATCCAACTCCAGCAGCAATCCACTCGGCTTCCAGTCGTGATCCGCCCCTCGCTCAAGCCACGAAGAGAGATTCGGTCGCCCTCGCAAGTTGCCGGCGAGACTATCTAACTCCAGTAGCGATCCAGGAAAACTGCCAGGCGAGACCAGTCGCAACTACGTAGTTGTTCTTCGTCCTCTCTCATTGAATCGCCCTCACGGTAAGCTCTAAACAAAATAATTTGTGTTTATTGGTACTGTGTTTCATTGTGTAGCAGGAGCAGTCAGCTCTTCATACTTTAGTTCGTGTTTTTATTTTGTTTCAAATTTGTGTAATTTTTGTACGTTTGGGTATAATGTTTCACAAATTTGTGTAATTTTTTGTTCGCATAGGAGTTTAATACATTGCGTATGGTAAATAATCATGCAACCAAGGGCAAAGCTAGAATATATATATATATTACGATTAAATCAAAGAATGAACTTTCTAATGCCTAAAGTAAACCAATGTTCATTAAATAAAACCTTGCCATGACAGTTTTCTAAAATATAGGTAAGAAAGGAATTGCCCATGCCAAAAATCTAATTTTGTAATAGCCCTGGCAAAATATTTTGCTTTTGGGTTTTCTTGAAGTAGTGTTCTATTTAATTCATTAAATTAATTGGACTATATATGAACAATTTTGTTATTATAAAATGGTTTGTAGTTATTATTGCCTCTGATTCATCGAATTCTATTAGCATGAGCTATATTCAGAGCTCCTTCACTACTTCATTTTTTAAAATCTAGTTAGTTCCTTTTGTGGATGAAGAGGTTTGTATTTTGTAATCAAAGATTCATAGAGGGAGAGAAGTGCAAAATTAAC
>JAYEPQ010000003.1:47132295-47184795 GCA_036321105.1 Dracaena cambodiana
GAACAATCATATATCAATAAATCACAAATTTGTACAATAAACATAAAATAAACATGCTTGGAACAACATAAGCATTATCCAAGAGAATCCAAGTGCATCATTACAGTCTCCCCTTTGGGCAGAGAGTGCAACATGCTATAGGACCTCCATCCATGAAGCTACCAAATAAAAAAAAACACCCAAGTTTTCCAAAAGAAGTCTCCTTTGTGCAGACTAACTTTCTTAGACTCAAGTATTTTCTAACCAAATGCTTCATGTAGATACCAAAAAAAAAAATTAAAAAAAAAATAATAAAAAAAAATCCAAATTTGCTAAGTGGGCACACCCGCGGGTGCACCCGCTGGTTGCAACCCGCGGGAGCCCCCGCGGGAAGCAACCCGCGGGAGCACCCGTGGGTTGCAACCCGCGGGAACCCCCGCGGGAAGCAACCCGCGGGAACACCCGCGGGTTGCAACCCGCGGGAGCCCCCGCGGGTTGCCACCCGTGGGAGGATTCCCGCGGGTGGCAACCCGCGGGGGTGATCCCGCGGGTTGTTTTCCGTTCTTTATTTCCCGTTGATTTGTTTCCTTGGACTGATAATCCGTGATCCGCTTTTTCAGGAGAGAATTGAGCCGGATTTCGAGCTTCTTCGGTTTATAAAATATAGGAATTTAACGGGAGAGGGACTTTTCTGGGGAGCCGGCAGAGCGATTCTTCACAGAAGGTTGAGAGAGATCAGAAGGAGCAGGTTTTCTTCACAGATCCCCTTCCAAGTTGGATAGTCAACGGAGGCAGCAACAAGACTCCACCGCCACCCGTACCCACTTAAAAAGGGAATAAACCAATATTCCCGTTCTTGTAATTCTTCGGAATTTTTGTAATCTAAATTCCTATTGTAATTCATCAATTTTTCAATGGAATCAAAGGTTCAATTTTCGGGCGTACAAGAACTGGCGACCACAGTGGGAGCCTCTCTGTTCACTACAGAGAACGTCGTGGCGCAGTCCGACTTGATACCCATCGGATCTGTTGTCGAAACGCTGATCGTAGAGGTTGATCAGAAAAAATACGAAGAGTTTATCTCTTCTTCTGACTCGGAGCCCAGGTGTCATCGCCGGGCTATGATGAGCAAAGGTGAGGCGTCATCGCCCACCGAAAAGAAGAAGGCGTCATCGCCTATTAGAACTTATGAGGCGTCATCGCCCGCTAAAACTGACTCTGTCAGAAAACTTGAGGCGTCATCGCCCACTCCTAACTTCAATCAAACTCTCACCCGCTCTCAGAAAAGAAACTTGAGGCGCAAAATCCAATGGGCCCGCCTGAACAGCGCCTCTGGAAAATTACAGTCTGAAAATCCAGCCCAACATTCCAAAAATGAAAATCCGCAGGCAGAAGTGCGGGTTGCACCGCACGGGGGCAACCCCGAGGTTGCAACCGCGGGTGGAAACCCGCGGTTCCAACCGCGGGTTGCACCTCGCGGGGGCAACCCCGCGGTTGCAACCGCGGGTGCAACCCCGCGGGTGGAAACCCGCGGTTCCAACCGCGGGTTGCAACCGCGGGTGGAAACCCGCGGTTCCAACTGCGGGTGCAAACCCGCGGTTCCAACCGCGGGTTGCACACCGCAAGTTGCAACCCGTGGGGTGCACTCCGCAGGAAAAATCAAGGGTTGGTTCTGGTGTCTATTCGGGCACGCGCGCAGTGAGCACACAGCGCACATCTAACTTTTTGGTTACTCTCTCAGATGTACCATCCCGTTCCTCTACAAATAAATATAAGGATGTGCTCATGAACTCACCTGAGGATAGATCTTCAAATTTCTCTTCGGATGAACATATTCATGATAGAATCCTCCAGATCTCGAAGAACAAGTCAGATGCGTGCGAGGCCCGCACAACTGCGCAGGCCAGCACACACTCCAGAAGAATCCGCAGAAGGGTTGGAGAACAATCTAATGCTGGAAAAGAGCTCAGCCCTGAAATATTACAAACTCTCCAGTATTATGAACCAAATTTGAGACGCAAAATACGTCAAGATGCAAATAGAGAGGAGAAGATATCTCAAGACTTGAGAGAATACCTCAATTGGAAGAAGAACTCTGCACAGAATACTCCTCAATGCCAATGCGAATAGTTAATCTCAACTGTTCTATCAAACTGCGAGTGCCATCCGAGACAATCCGTTTTTGAGCGGATCACCAAACCTAAAAGAATACGGACGGTGAAAAAGGCTTACTCTGGGACCGATCTACCTGCTGCCTCATCAAATATGGTTAATAAAGGTAAAAAGGTCGTCGGAAACAACCCTTCGGATAAGGAAATCACTCCAGGATCAAAAGGAGTTTCTATCGAACCAGAGGACGCGCTTCTAGAAGAAGTCTCTGAAAGGCTTGAGAGATAAGAAAAACGTCTCGAACAGCACGAGGAGACCATAGAAGAAATGAAACAACTTTTGATTGAGTTGCTGGCTCAAACTAGAAAGAACCAATCATCGCCGTCCATTTCTAGTCGGCAGAAAGGAAAACGGCCTGTCCAAATAAATGAAGACAGCGAAGACGAAGATGAAGAAGTGCCTCCTCATTCAAGAGAGGAAGAGGAAGTGAAAGTTATCCTCAATCCTCACGCAGAGAAAATAGAGAAGATGGAGAACCAATTACAAGCTCTTCTTCATCGCAAAAAGCTACAAGAGGTGGGGGTAGTCCGTCCATATCCCATAGAATGGGAGACCGCACCCTATCCTGCAAAATATAAACCGTTGAATCTTCAATCATTCGACGGTAAAGGTTCGCCGCAGCAACACATCTTCTATTTCCTCTCACAGACAGGACATCTTATGGGGAATGATCCAACTATGACTAGGATATTTGCGAGCACTTTACGGGGGCCCGCATTTACCTGGTTCATGCAGCTACCCCAGGGAACAATTAAATCATGGGCCGATGTAGAACGTGAGTTCTTAGCCTGATTTTTCGAAGATGATACAGAAGTCTCCATATTATCTTTGCTAGCAGCGAAGCAAGAAGAAGGCGAAACGGTCAAAACTTATGTCGAGCGGTTCCGAGAACTTTCCGTTCGATGCCCACATGGCATGACGCAGGATACGCTTGTGGAAACCTGCAGACATAACTTGTTGACCGATATTTTAGACAAGATGGGTTCGGTCGAATCCAAGTCATGGAAGGATCTGCTTAAGCAGGGCGAACAGGCCGAAGAAATACTTCGACGTCTCGAAATGCAACAGTCTGCAACCGGAGACGGTGTAAACGAATCTCCATTCCATTTTTCCCGTTCAAAAGGGAAAGACATAACGGCAATGGCGGTAGAAAGTACACTGAAGCAGAAACCATGGCCAACTACAAGCAACACAGCAAAGTCGCCCAGACTTCAAAAGCAGTATTCGTTCAAGGATGAACATACTGCTACTATGTTCAATCTGCTCACCAAACGCAAGATGCTTAAATTGCCGGAGAGCAAGAGACCTGAAGAAGTAGGGAAAACTAACGATCCGAATTACTGCCTGTACCATCGGATTGTAGGTCACCCCACAAAAAATTGTTTTATCTTAAAAGATAAAATTCAAGCGTTGATTGACGCTGGAGCAGTTCAGCTCAAAGCTGAACAAAAAAGGAGCTAGAGCTACTCCGACACATTTAATGTGTGAGGTCTAAAGGTACCACTTGGGCTCACAACAATTCCCAAAAAATGGGCTCAAGGCGGTTAATTTAAACCCCCATAAAAAAAATAAAAAAAAATATGAATTACCCAACGCCGACAAGGCTACGGAAAGAGAATAAATTTCTCGCCAACCCCACCATGCTGGGGGTAAAAAGCATGAATTACCCAATGCCGATAAAGCTACGGGAAGAGAATAGATTTCTCGCCAACCCCACCATACTGGGGGTAAAAAGTATGAATTGCCCAACGCCGCTAAAGCTACGGGAAGAGAATAGATTTCTCGCCAACCCCACCATACTGGGGGTAAAAAGTATGAATTGCCCAACGCCGCTAAAGCTACGGGAAGAGAATAAATTTCTCGCCAACCCCACCATACTGGGGGTAAGAAGTATGAATCGCCCAACGCCGACAAGGCTACGGGAAGAGAATAAATTTCTCGTCAACCCCATCATACTGGGGGTAATAAGTATGAACCGCCCAACGCCGATAAGGCTACGGGAAGAGAATAAATTTCTCGCCAACCCTACCATACTGGGGGTAAAAAGTATGAATTACCCAACGCCGACAAGGCTACGAGGAGAGAATAAATTTCTCGCCAACCCCACCATGCTGGGGGTAAAAAGCATGAACCGCCCAACGCCGATAAGGCTAAGGGAAGAGGAAAAGTTTGGTATTTAAACCCAAACGAAACCCTCGACAACTCACTATGCTGAGGATAATAGCATGGCTAGCCCAACTCAAACGGTAGTTGGTAAAGGCGAAATCAAACCCGTTGATAGCTGGGGGTTTGCTAAAAATCCCACGACAAATCTGTCACAACAGTATTCTTATCCGAATATAAGAATACGTCACTGCCCTAAGCTGCTAAGGTAAAGGAAAGAGGAAAAGTTTGGCATTTAAGCCCAAACGAAATCCTTGACAACTCACCATGCTGAGGGGAATAGCATGGCTAGCCCAACTCAAACGGTAGTTGGTAAAAGCTAATCAAATCCGTTGATAGCTGAGGGTTTGCTAAAAATCCTAATCAGATAAATCTCCTGTCACGTTAAGATTTCACCTCTGACAGCAAAACTTTTCTTGTCATGTTGCTCCAACAGAGCAAGCGACACTCCAAAATATTAGTCAAGTTAAAATCATACCTCTGACATCATAATTCAAAATCAAAAGAGATAAAATCCTAATTAAATCGATCCCCTGTCACGTTAAGATTTCACCTCTGACAGAAAAGAAAATTCACACTTCATCAAGTCCAACATTACAACCTCTGATGAACGTGCTTTTGATATCGTTAAGTTGAAAATCACCTCTGACGAAAATCATCTCCCTATCAAGTTAACAGTTACCTCTGATAGTCCGATTCCAAAACTAAATACGTTAACCGTCACCTCTGTTTAGTCAGCTTGTCCCTATCACGACCAGATCCTCTGAATATATTAAGCTCCAAGACACGTTTAATGTCACCTCTGTCTTTTCCTGATTCGTCATGCTAGATGTCACTGAACGGTTAGGATTAAAATAAGCACGTTAATATTATACCTCTGCTTGATCTAAAATAAGCACGTTAACATTATACCTCTGCTTGTCCTCTAATGAGTACGTTAAAATCATACCTCTGCTTGTTATGGAATAAATAAATATATTAATAGTTATCTCTATCGACCAAATCTTTTAAAAGGTCTATAACCAAAATTAAAAAATCCAAAGTATTTCGAAATTCAGTACGGTTCAATACAGAACTTCAAAAACTTTGGAGGGGGTTATGTAGATACCAAAAAAAAAAATTAAAAAAAAAATAATAAAAAAAAAATCCAAATTTGCTAAGTGGGCACACCCGCGGGTGCACCCGCGGGTTGCAACCCGCGGGAGCCCCCGCGGGACCTCCCGCGGGTTGCAACCCGCGGGGGCGATCCCGCGGGTTGCCACCCGCGGGTTGTTTTCCGTTCTTTATTTCCCGTTGATTTGTTTCCTTGGACTGATAATCCGTGATCCGCTTTTTCAGGAGAGAATTGAGCCGGATTTCGAGCTTCTTCGGTTTATAAAATACAGGAATTTAACGGGAGAGGGACTTTTCTGGGGAGCCGGCAGAGCGATTCTTCACAGAAGGTTGAGAGAGATCAGAAGGAGCAGGTTTTCTTCACAGATCCCCTTCCAAGTTGGATAGTCAACGGAGGCAGCAACAAGACTCCACCGCCACCCGTACCCACTTAAAAAGGGAATAAACCAATATTCCCGTTCTTGTAATTCTTCGGAATTTTTGTAATCTAAATTCTTATTGTAATTCATCAATTTTTCAATGGAATCAAAGGTTCAATTTTCGGGCGTACACTTCATATCATCTCTCCATATTAAAACACACAATGATCCCCTTTGGGCAGGTAATTGTATGTATTAACGTTTGAGAAAATATCGTAACAAAAGGAGAAAATCTTAGATTTTAATGAGTGTACCACTTTGGCAGTAGCACCCATATCAACCCAATTTTTCAACACCGGTATTGATTAATAATATAAATTGCCCAAATTAATAATGTGCATACTCAAAACATCATATATGCACGTGATCCCGAACAAAATAGGTATGGATCAAAATGTAGCTTTCCAGATCACAAATATATCAATGATTGTCCGAGTCTCAAATTAAATAGGTATAATATGTGGAAACCTAAATTAGTCTTCTAATTTGTTTAACAACTTAAAACTTAAAGTTATAAATTTTAGAAATAAAAATTAGGGAGACTAATTAAATATTGCAATTATTTCAAACTGCTTGAGCTATCAAACAAACAGAATTCTTTATTTATATATAATCGACATCCCTATATGTCACCTTAATAAATGTGTTTATTCAACTACATGTAAAATGGCACATACTTTTATTGAAAAACGTGCATTGCATTGACATTCCTTTAATAAACGAGTATTGGCATTCTCCAAAATTAACAATGAGAATATTGAAAATATTTAAATATTATCTCTTGTAAAATGTGTGTGCCATGTGAATGGATCATAAAAATGAGAATGTCATGGTGAGGAAAAAGAGTAGCTTTATCTTTCCACAGATGGATGACCATAATAATATGAGCAAGAAAGAGGCCACCATTGAAATATTAGGACTTCGATCATGATACAGACTCAGCACAAGGCTGCAGAAGAGCATGTGTTGCACTTGACGATCAGTGGTGTGGCAGCCGATAGGCCGTCCAAATTGATGACCAGCAGAGTTAAAAGTGGCGGTGGTGATGGGTTACAGAAGTCTAAAGTTAATCTCACAGCTGACTCAAAGAAGAGAAGAATTTTGATCTATGCAATTTCAAACATAGGAGGGCTAAGAAAAGTAATGTTTTGGAGAGTTATTACCTAAACATTATGTACTACCAGTTGGAGCCATGCCATAATCACTGAAATGCCATATGGTTGGCTACCATGATGCACATGTCAAAACCAACGGTTACAAAAAAGTACATTGGTCAAAATCTAATTATCAGTTCCCTACAATTACAAAGAATCCAATCTCATTATAAGAAGTTAGATACCACAGTTATAATGCAATTAAAGCAGATCAAATTATTTCCAAGTTCTAACAAACAAGAACAATGGTACAGAACTACAGACACAGTAGTGAATGCTGCTGTGTCTTCTAGCACGACATATATGCACATAATGGCAGAAGAAACGGTGGGTGCATATAAGTATATGGCTGCTTTTCCGAAATTGAAAGCACACATCACTCAGGTTATAGTTCAAAATAATAAAGTTCTTTCAGGGTAGCATTTCAGGCTTCAGCAAGGCAGCTGCCCATTGAATTGTTCTGAATCTTGTATGCTTAATTCAATTAATGTGAGTTTATCTCCACATATTTGACATCACATTGTTACTGTTATAGGAGGTTCATCTGCTTTCAATGCCGAAACAATTCCATTATAGAGAAAAGAAGAAAGACCATTTTTAATTCTTCTTCAAAAGAGCTTTACGTTAAAGTAGTAATTAACTAATTATAACTTCAATTAATAAAATCCTAAACATTTGCTTTAGCACAAATCACGTAACAGAAACTTCTATTATTCAGGATGCATATGACTAAACTTCAGAAACTTCTATTATTCAGGATGCATATGACTAAACTTCAGATAATTATTGCGCCATGGAGTTAGAACTAACAATATTATACATATCAACTTTCTGCACCATGGAGTTAAAACTAACAATTCCATTATATAAATAAAACTTTGTTACTTTTGAAAAAGTATGCCGCCATCTGGAAAAAAAATTTCAATGTGAATACTGAACTCATCATGTTTAAGGGCAACCACTTTGGCAGTACTAACGAATGTTCATACTGACATTAAATCAACTAACGACAAAAAAGATTCATGTGCCAACTCCAAAGATTTGGTCTAAGACTGTTTGTTGCTGTTCTAGGAAATTAGACAAATAAAAATAGCCAACAACTGTTTTCAATGTAATCAGTATTAGTGCTATGCAATTATCTTTGTTTTGGATATTACCAGTAACAGATGAACTACGCTAAGTGCTAATTGCTATGGGCTCTGTAATATCCATGCATCAATAGAGTATTCAGGGCTGTTCAAACTGGAAGCAAGTATGAATGATCAGTGCTGAGAATCCGTAGGTGTGCGTCTTGTTAAATGTTCTGAAGCACATTCAAACAGTGGACAGTATTAAATCTATTCCAATAAATCTGATCTGATACTACTAAATCTAGGGTTTCTACTAAATCTAGGGTTTCTACTAAATCTGTTCTTCGATGTTATTTCAAACCGTAGACAGTATTAATCAGAAACAGATCCGTATAAACCCTAAGTGTAATAATGAGTCCTAAACTCACATTCATAGGCTCTGATACCAAATGTTAGAAATAATATATAACATGAATATAAATTTAGAACATCAATAGCAAGTTATTAAGATGCAGAATCATACATGTTTGAACCATTATGTTGAATATCACCCTCTTTGGGCTGAAAAACTGCACCTATTAGGGTTAGGTTTTCCTCTCCTTCTCCAGGAATAACAACGACAGTTCTCTATGGGTCAAGCAATCAAAACTCTTGGAGTGGAGAGGGGACCTAGCCAACACATATATATATATACACAGTCCAATGGACCCTCCCATAAAGAGACCATTAGACCCATTAGGCCCACACTTACCGTCCAACCACAATTACTTTTAATAGGTGTGCATGAGCCCAACAAAACGATCACCACAATGGCCCATTCTCAATGTCTCATAACCAAATTGGTTCAGCCCGTTTTTAAGAAAACAAAAGGGAACAATTAATTGCAGCTCAATTATAAGAAAATTCTAACAGATTGCAGCTGTGATAGTGCGATTCTTGTGCACGGATAGCTTCGAGGGGCTCCAGGGACTTAAGGAGACGGCCCTTTGCTATAGGCTCCTTAGAGAGCATGGTCATTTCGTGTCCACTGGTATTATTGCCAACTCCCTTTCTTCTTAACTGTTTTAAATTTGTATCTTTAATTGCTATTTGTCTTTAAGAACGAAAAATTGCAATATTTTTATGAGTCGTGAGAAAATTGCAAACAACAGAGACTTGCGAACTCTCCGTGGTCACAAGAGAGCTGCAATTATTGGGATTTTGAAAAATATAATAGATTTGCGGAGCATATTTACAACATGTCCAAGTATTCTATCAGTTTTTCTGTAAGTTGCACAAATTCAAACACCTAATTAATAATTTCTATAAAGAGTCAATTTAAATTAAAAATCAAGACTTTGGACTTAGATTGATGTCATAGAGACATGAACAGCTTAGCATGTACGATTTTATTTTAACTTTCCACTCTTTAACTAAGAAACGAAAATGTTTGTTTTGGTACATACGATAATGATATATTAAAAGCAATTTGGTTCTTTTTCAAGTAAATCATAAAAAATGAGAAAATTTTTTTTTGATAGTCCATTAAATTAGTAGATGGTTAGAACTTAGAATATTAGAGAGTACATTGAATTTTGAGTCTCAGTGAGGATCCAATTCTATTAACATGCATTTCATATAGAGTTACTTCAAACCGACGAGACTAAAGTTGATATTTGTTCACAAAAACCAACAATGAACGGAAGTGCATAAAAATAAGAAATGTAATAGTTACTATAAGTAATTTTTATAAGTCCAGACATGTTAATGCAAAAATTAGGACAATTTGTCATTATACAATTACTTTTACAGTTTTTAAGAAACTATTTAGTTATGGAGATTTCCAAAGAAAAATATGATACTTGATGGAGGTTTCTTCAACTTTAGCCATTTTTTAATGTAAAACAAGAGAGATTTTTAAAAATTGCTAATTAATTTTGATAATAATCCTTACAAATAACCTTCAAAATTGTGTGGATACTCAACGCACTCAAAAAGAGCACCCATACCATTTCTCGTTTTGCAAAGACCTTGCAAATCACCGTAAAATGATGTAGGTACTCAAGTGGGCAGTCAAATGTATGGAAAATTGATTAGAAATTTTCCAAAACATGCTGTAATAATGCTTATGTTATTTGTATTTTGTTCAGTGCTAAGATTTTTCTGTTTATAATTTTAATTGTGGAAGTTTGTCAAAAAACTAATTATTGAGTAAAATATGAAGGTTCCACGAAGACAATTGAGAATGTAGTAGGCCAAAAAAAAAAAATCCTCTTCTGTTCAGTTTCTCTAGTTGATCATATTCTTAATCTTATATAATTTATATTTATGTAAATATTGCTGAATTCTTTTGCTTTGCATTTTATAATTTTTAAATATGCTTTACATTTTTTTTGAAAACGTTAGCTTAACCCTCCCCCTTCCCCCTATTTTTTCAAGAAATTATTTGACTTCTATTATTGCATAGTGATGAGAATCATGTTATATACAAATGGCAATAAGCCTTAAAGTTTGCATCTGCATATATAGGACCGCAGTCATTTCTCCAATGAAACTGTGGAAAGAAATGAGAAAAAAACGTGAAATTACTATAATCAAAAGTTCCCTACACATGGAATCAGATGTATTCGAAAAGTTCAGAGAAGGGGATAAATTCATGTTTCACTTGAATGAAGATGTAAAAGGCTTATTGAGCTTATACGAAGCTACTCATCTTACACTACCTGAAGAGCAAATACTAGAAGATGCTAAAGTATTTAGCATTAAGCATTTGCGGTGTCTGAGGGAAGATGTTGATTCAAATCTTGCTGAGCAAGTGAGGCAATCTCTTGTGGTTTCTTTTTACTGGTTGATGCCAAGGGTAGTTGCCAGGCACTATATTGATATCTATGAAAAAAAAGGACGTGAAGTGTTTACCATTGCTCGAGCTAGCCAAGTTGGACTTCAATGTCGTCCAAGTCTCACATCAAAGAGATATAAAGGACTTGTCAAGGTAATTTAAATTGTTTTGTTTTCTTTAATTGGGTGTTGCATAACCTCGTAACAATGTAAATCTAATTAGTTAGTATGTTGAAGTTCAATAGTGTTCATGTAACTTATGCATATTAATGTTAGATGGTGGGAAGAACTAGGTCTGGCTCAAGCGGTAAAATTTTCTAGAGATCACATATTTGAGAATTACCTATTGGCGAGTGGAACTGTATTCGAACCGCAATTTTCAAAGTGTAGAAAGATGTGCACAAAGTTCCTTAGCATTCTAATATGATTGATGATATGTACGATATATACATCACGCTAGAAGAAGCTAAACATTTTACAATAGCAATTAGAAGGTAAACTCTAATTTGATTTAGTAAATCTCTCTACGCGTGCATTAATTTAAGAAAACAAACTGACTTCTAGTATTATTATCAATTTTTTTCTCTCGTTTTTTTAAGACTGCATATGATATCTTTGAGGATTTTGGGTTGGATATTAGATGCTACTTGGAAAGATATGTACTATTATGGCTATCACCCATTACTTATTATTGTTTCTTTTTTTTTTCTTCTTTTTTTTTTTTTAAAAAATATCATAGTATTGTTACTTGAAAATTACTTTCGTTTATTTTAAACCTTCTGTAGAATTTAAATTAAATTGCATATCACTGATTAAGTTCAACCGAACTATTTGTCAGTGAATATGTCTATGCGAATCATATATGAAAGAAGCGGAGTGGTTTCACAAAAAGATAACACCGTCTAACACCGTCGCTTGAAGAGTACTTGGAGAATGGTAAGACTTCAATTGGTGCCCGCATCTTCACATACTATGCTATTTACTATGCAGGAAACAACTTAATAGAAAAATCACTTGATCAAATGATCAAGCATATAACATCCCACTTTCCGTAGCATGGGTAGCTGGAACGTTCGGCGTCGAATGATAACTCAACAAGTCTCAACAACATTACAGTCACATCCCAATGAAAATATGACTAACAAATATCAATAAACGATAATTTTTTTTCCAACCAAAGTAATAATAATTTTCTCGAAATAAATCCAACAAAATGTCACTATGATAAAATTATATCTCAATAAGGAAAATATTTCAAATAAAACTAGCTAACGTGCCGTGTGCACTTATTACATTTTCCTAATATGAAAGTAGTCAACTAAAAAGAGTTCATCACTCCTGTAGATCTGCAAGTTCCTTAAACTATGTCATATCCTACTCTGTTTCTGGTAGAACTACTTCTTGATAAATGTCTGTATCTGGTCATGCATAATCATGATCGTTAGTAAAGTAATCCAGTGATAAATAGTAAAACACAAAAATAACAATAATATCTCAATATCATAAACAGTCATATACAAATAAAAGGTGGAATATTTTTTGTGGTTATCATTAGTTTTTTTTTTTCTTTTTCACTTGACGTCTTTTAATTAAGGTATTTGAAAATTTAGAAAAATATGAATTTGGCTTGTCTGAACGCATTTCTGTCTACCCCCAGAAAAACGAAACAGTAATATGGATTGGAGTCTATCCCGATTCTCCCAAAAAGGGAAACAGTAGCACAATTTTGATCGGAGCCTATCCCGATCATCCCGTATGGGAAATAGTGACTGTTTGATTGGAGCCTATTCCGATACTCCCAAAATAGAAAATAGTGGTACAGTTATGCTTAGCTATCCAATTCATATGAACCATATTTTTTCCTCCAATCCCGTGTATATCAATTCAGTATTGGTTGTTCGAGTTTAGTTCAATGGGTTGGTAGTCAATATTAAATTTTAGTATTCAGTAATAGAAACATTAAAAGAACAATGTACAACACAATAGATAATAATCCATTACTAATCATATATGATAGCAATTTGTATTCAGTCAGTATCTTATCATATCTCGCTTCATTGTTCACTTTCCTTTTTTCTCTTTAATGGTTAAAGTTTTCTTATGTTGGATTAGAGCGACTGCAAGAAAAGATAGTGAGAAGGTGATAAGTCTTCGTAAACAATATTACTAAGATGTGCGATATATACATTGAATAAACAAGTAAGCATGCTAAAAATATTTATGCACAAAAGATGCAAAAAAAAAAAAGAAAGAAGAAATGATGTTATTAAAAAGAAGTGCGATTGATAATAAGATAAATGTGTGGACATCCCTTAATTTAAATTCACAAATAGCTAATAGATAAAGTATTATTAATAGAATATCTATAGTATTTTTTTCTTAAATCTTAAATTATAAATATTCCAATGCATCACTGTCTGAGGAGTTAGTAGACATTTGAAAGTGCAGACTCACAAAGTATGCTAGTCATATATCAAAACCTTATAACTATTTAACAGTTGTTTGAGATTCTTGATTGATAACAGCTCTTGGTAATTGTGTCTGATCTGTGCTATTGGTTTATGCATTTCCATGCATCCCTAGCACAAGCAAAACACAAATAGTAATAATTTTAGTGGTGAACTTATGGTGATCCTATAAACACAGGAAAACATAACAAATGAAATATTATTACGAGCTCAGATAGTGGTACACATGCACAGAGATTTATGATGGAACCTGCCCACCAGCACCAACAAGAACCCAAGGGTTAATATCGAAAATTCCTTTCTCATGCAATATACTTCTGGAGGTCAGATTCATAGTTCTTGGGATTATGACTAATTAGCAAGCTTTCTTCTGTTTTCATGGAGTTATATTTATTCTCATTTTCAACATCTTTTAAGCAACATGGCTATTCTATAGGCTACTCACTAGGGCTACATTATTATGCTGAGAAAATTATTTCACAAGTACAGGTTTAGCTTCTATAGGCTACACACTAGGGCTACATCATTATGTTTTTATAGTTACTTCCCTAGAGCAACATCATTATGCTGAAAAACTTATTATAATAGTTTATTTTGACTATAGCCTTACCATTCACATGGTTAAGCTGACCCATTGGTTTGTTTGTGGTATAACTTGTATATGTTGTCAGATCCAAATCTTGTAAGATTAGCATATGAAAGTATGAAGAATATGAGACATCTAAATTACCACTTCAAGGCTAAAGAGAAGAAGGAACTATTGTTGTTGCTCCGTCCCTTTTTTTTTTTGTTTTTTTGTAATATATATATATATATATATATATATATATATATATATATATATATATATATATATATATACCTGACCTACTTTCTTAAGATGTATTTCACTCAGATCTTAAGAGACATGACACTGACAATTGGCTACTAACTATGATAGATATATTAGCTAGGACATAGGACTTGTACTAGGAGATTATGGTTTCATACTTTTAGCCATCATGATGGGACCACTCATGGACCAAAACTAAAAAGTTTAAGTGACCAAATGTCAACCTTTCTTTTTGTATTGTGGTTACAATGGTCCTTGCAGGGCAATGAAATAAACTGTGAATCCTTTGTAGGGTAATCCTTACTGCCCCTCTCAAATTTCTAAAATTTGAGTCTTTTAAATCGTTCTTATGGCAATGAATTATTTGTATATATACATCAGGCAACAAATTCATTATTATTATTATTTTTATTTCCAGTTTTAGAAATGCAGAAAGAAAATTCAAAAAATAAATTTATATACATCTGAACTCCTATTCCTTAACTCTTATAAGAAAATTTGAAGCTGCTGCACACCATAACAAATTGATAAAATTCATCGGTGCTAAAAAATATCTATCTAAGGTTATAACTTAAATTAAATAAAATAGGAAGTATATAGAAATAAACATAAACAATAGCATGTTAAAGTGAGTCAAAAGAACTCACTTTTGCCTGAATTTCCTTTTTTTCTCTTTTTTTCTTTTTACTTCCTGTCTCCCTTCCTCACGTACGTTTTGTATTTCTCTGTGTTTGAGAAGAGAAGAGAGAGTTTCATTTTTTATTTAATTATAGCAGATTAGATACTTAAGATATAATCTTTTTAGTTGGGGATTTAATTAACTAACTCCTACATAAGAGTAAATCTAAGAATTTGGTTTAGATTCAACCACTTTTTTTTTTTTTTTTTCTAAATCCTCATCCCATTAGAATTTGAATCATATAAAAATCTTTCTTTTAACCAAATATTATTTTTAGAAGAAGGTAAAAAAAATAAATGCATAATTAAAAAAAGTAGTTGTTACAAATGAACTAATATATTGGTCCTCACTACTTTTCCGATGATTTAGCACCTCCAAAGGTAAGATAGACACACGTTCTTTGGATCTCCATGCTTACTAGTTTTCAAATAAAAAGAATGGCAAACTGGATTAAGAACTATAGCGGGATATGCTACTTTCTATGTAGTGCTCCTTAATAAGAAATCATAATGACTTATTTATACATTTTGCTGTCCAGTCTGAAGCAGAAAATGGAGAGACATCATCATCAATCCAATGTCGTATGAAGGACTCTGGTGAATCATATGAAGCATCAAAAGAATTTATCAAGGATTTGACCAAAAACTACCTGAAGGAGTTTAATAAGGAGACTCTCAACATGGATCATCCTCAAGTTTTTATTTATATGGCTGTAAATACAGTAAGAGCAAGCCACACTCTTTTGGAGGAAGGAGATGACATCGGGGATGGCACTGGCATCATGAAGAAGTATATAAACTCATCGTTTATTGAGCCAATCCACATGGAATAATGATTAATTACAGTTCACTAATTGTACTAGTAAGTTGTGCTTGTGAACCATTGAACTGTCTTGAGTGTTATTCTTTTTGGGAAGCATGGACTATAAGTCTGGGAAACTTATGGTTTTAACTTCGTTGTTTTTTTTTCTTTTGTTCTGTTTTTTTGGCTGTTGGTAGAGACCATAGTCATAAATTAAGGAAATTCTATTTACACACACAGTTTTAAAATTTATAAATAAGTACAAGTTTATAATTTTTTTTTACTAAGTTACCCCTTATAATTCTAAATTAAAATTTCTTAAAATTTTACCTTATGTTTTTTTGTGTTATTCTCTACTGTGCAATTGAACCACTGCATCTTGCGCGGAACAATCGAAACCCACATCGAGCTCTCACCGGTTCTCGCCTCCCCCTCTCACGCTATGATCCCAGAACTCAAAGGCGAGATCTTGCCTCCCACCACTGCAGCCGCTTTCGATTGCCCGTCGGAGCTTGGACAAGTGGCTGAAGGCCGGATCCGACGATGTTAGTGCGTAGCCGCAGCCTCCCACCCCCGGCGGCAACTGATCCGATCTCAAGCTCGACCTCTCGCTCCGTTCCCAAGGTAATAAGAACTAGATCGCTCTCTTCGATAAGAAATGCTCAAAAGTAGCTGATCATGTTTACTTAGGAGGCGACTCTTTTGCGGTTGAATGGCATCACTCATGTTTTGAATTGCGTAGGATTTGTTTGCCCCAAGATCTTGTTTATAAGACGCTTTGGCTTCAGGATATACCGAGCAAGAATATTACGAGCATTCTATAGGATGTTTTTGATTATTTTTAGGATGTGAGGGAGTTTGGAGGAAGGATTTTTGTTCATTGTTGTCAGGGGGTGTTAAGGTCGATGGCACTGGTGATTGCTTATCTAATGTGGAGGAAAGGTCAAAACTTTGATGATGCGTTCCAGTTTGTGTGAAGGCGGCGAGGGGGACCCGAATATGGATTTCGCTAGCCAGCTGTTGCAGTGTCAGAAGAGAGTGCACACAAATGGGAGGGGGGGGGGTTAATTTTGGAAAAATATTTGGGTATAGAGAGTAAATTAACTTCGTTTCAAAATTAGATATTGGTATAGAGAGTAATTTGGGCGTGAAGAGTAAAGTTTCGTGTGTAAATAGAAATTTCCCATAAATTATAATTTCAATAAATTGAGATACTACCCAGTATGCCCTCCATTCCCTATCAGTATTTATATGTAATGCTTCACTATCCAGAATACTAGATAGCGGAGTCGTCGGCGATTATTTGCAAAAATACACTAAGGCTCAATACAATATTAATTATTATCCAATTAAACTATCCAACAATAACTCAATAGAAATGAGAA
The DNA here is from genome assembly GCA_036321105.1 of Dracaena cambodiana. Lineage (NCBI taxonomy): Eukaryota > Viridiplantae > Streptophyta > Magnoliopsida > Asparagales > Asparagaceae > Dracaena > Dracaena cambodiana. The sequence continues at coordinate 47,149,345 of JAYEPQ010000003.1, forward strand.
CTTTTATTTAATGAACAAAATTGATTTATAATATATAATAATATAAAGAAAGATAGAGAAATAATTTAGGATAAAGGATAATAATTTAAAGTGAAAGTAACCTAAAATAATAAGTGTAAAACTGAAAAGAAAATAGTGGCTGCCTACTAGTTTTAACTACTCCTTATAGTAATTTAGATTTTCAATCTGCTTCATTAGATTAATTTTAAAATTTTTTTGACATACACACCTAGACTATTAGATCATGATCAAAAGTAATAATATAAATATAAAATAAGTAAAATATAAAGTGATTAAATTAAAATAATCATGCATATATTAAATAGGGAAATATTGATGAATATGGGCTAAAATATAAAACATCAGTAAATTTATTAACCATATTAGTAGTTATTATACTTATAACTATGATGTTATGTACACGTCAAGTATATTAGTCTAGAGTGTTATAAATTATTGAATAATGATAAAACTGAGCTATCCCACTTTTCCATAATATAAAGGGTCATAGGGATAACGGGCTTGTCATTTACCTTTAGATTGTTAACTTATACAAACTTGGATTCCCCTAAAACCAATGTATTCATTCATTTTTCTTTGTCTTTTCAATCTATAAATTTCAATTCAATTTAAATCCAATACAATAGTTGTTAATTATGAGGTTAATACCAATAATCTCTACAATAACAATTATTTGATCCATCCAATCATCATTTACCACTATTCAATTCCAATTAACTAGTTCCAATATCAATAAGTATTTTTTGATGTCGATCTAGAATAACTAAATAAAATATAGATTCACGCAAACAATAATAACTATAGTCCTTGATCTAATTTGTTTATTCTTTACTCAAATATGTTATACTTGCGTTAATCATGCATGAAACTATGCATAGTGGCACATTGGCCCACCATCGCTGGCCACTGTATCCGCTATCGATGGTGGGTCCACTTGATCACCCCGTCGTTATAGCCTTGGATGGCCGATGGATGGAAGTTAGCCTATCGATGGCCCATCGATGACAGTTAACCTATTGATAGCCTATCGATGGCCAGTCGAAAAAGGCCAAACGTTGGCTTGTTTCACGAGGCTCTTTCACATGATATTTCTATGGTTAAACAAGAGCAATAATAATGTAGATCATGTATAGGTAACTATTCGGTGATACTTTAGAAAGTTGTTTTGCGAATCTTTCTATCCGATATTTCGGGAGAGAAGAAAACATGTGTGTTGATTATGTGGTAAGTGAAGAAACAAGGGTACGTGTAAAAATAGTGTAGAAGAGTGAATTTTTTCAAGGGCTATTATAACCTATGGTAAAATATATTTCTGATTTTATATATATAATGATATAGTATTTGATGACTTATCTTAACCCAAAAAAGTTATCAACTTTATCTATTTTTAAATTCAATCAACAACTTTAATGATTCAACCAGACTCTTAATTAACAAAAATATAATAGTAAATCATATAGAAACTATTAGTTATATGTAATAGTGAGACAATGACTCATCTTAATCGGGTAAATAGAATATAAAAAATACTAGTATCGAATGCTTCGAAGGCTGAAACCTTGTTATACAGCTGATTTTCTACTCCTTTATCAGTTTCTCTCTAATTCTCTCCCCTTTTTTTTTTTCTTTTCTTTTCTCTGCGTTGGAAGGAGGGGAGGCGGACCATGGGGTTGGAGCCATGTTATAGAGGTTACTATATTTTCACGTAGCTAGTTGGTAATCCTAATTTATCTGGTTGGATGGCAACTTAAAATAATTAAGAGGACAAATGATTAGATTTATTTAATTAATTAAATCTAACTTAAAATTCTAATCAACAAAAGTTTTACTAGTCGAAGATTCTATCCTATTTGGATATCTAAATTAAACTTAAGTCCTACTAAATATAAGGTTCTATTTAATGTGACCATCTTAATTAAAGGTAATCAATGTTAATATAGAGGATTCTAATTCAATTTCCATTAGTTAATTAGGCAAGATAATTCAAAAAACTTAAGTAATTAATTGTATTTTTCAATCTTAACTAATTAATTTAGCTTAGTGGTTTGATCTAATATTATGTCTTAATAGGTCAGGGGTTCAAATTGTGGTAAAACCAATCAACCAAGAACATTAATTTATGAAAAAACTTCTTTTCTTTTTCATTTTTTCTTAAATTCTTTTTTACATCCAAAATATTATTTTAAAATTCAAAAAAAAAAAAAAAACTATGCAATGGAAAGTGAGCATTCTAGTGGACAGCTGGCTTCTGAGAAAAATAAAATCAAACACAGTATTCTGGCTTTGCCAATAATTTTTTAGTACTGCCCTCTCTAAATCCTCCATTTATCCAAATTTTCAATTTTGATTATTAAGATTGTGAATACGTGAGATAAATGACTCAAATATTGTAGGATGATAATGTCTCGCTTTATTGGACTAAATAAAATATTTTTGTTTTATTTTTAACTCCAAGTAATAATGGTAAATCTAAGTCCCTGCATGGCGATCTCTTTTGAAATCTGCACCCATGCAAATGCGGTGCATGTTTTTTGATGATAATATGCCTTATTGGTCCTATAGTTCTTGAATTGCATCGAGACAAAAAAGATATATAAATTTTAGGCTATATAATTATACTCATGTCATTTGAAACAGACATGAAACAGACATTTGTATTAGTATTGTAATATCATAAATTTACAATGGATTTATAGAACAGAAATATATGAAAATATTTGGGACCGTGGGCTCCTGCTCTGCACATTCGGTAAGGGCCTTTCTTTCCTTGCATATCCGACGAGCCCACCTCCTAGTTTGGATGCTTGGATCTAGTCGTGATCACAAGCTGCTATGCAATATTCTTGCTCAGTAAGTCCCTGCAAATTTAATTCGAAAATATCCTTCCAGTCTAGTGATGAAAAAAAAATATAAACTCACGATTCTTCTACGAAGGAAGAAAATATCTTTGCTGAATGAGTTATACTCAATTGTTTTAGAAATTTAATAATGATGTCCAGAAGTGCAAACGAATAGGACACTATTTCAGATATAAAACTTTTCATATTTTAATCCAACTTTCAGCCACGAATACTGATTCTAGTACCAAATTTAGTAGGAAAATTTTATATCATAATCAGAAATGGACATTGATCAGATATAGAATACTAGAATGCAAATAGAGATTGAATAGGAATAGTAAAAGAAGAAAAATGGGACATGATGTATACAGAAAAACATAGCCAAGTATAATATATCAAGAAATACATTTATTATCGTGATTTTAATTTGAAAACTTTTAGATAATATAAGCTTTATTATATGTTAAAATATAAAATAATTTTCCTCAACTCTCACCATAATTTCGGAGTTTTGGTGCAGTGAAAGGGTCTTTCAATATGGTATCAGAGCAATCCAGGTTCGATTCCTGCCGGGCCCACATTTAATTGCGGGTTTTTAAAAAAATTATACCGCTGCGTAAAGTCAGGTTTCTGTCCAAAATGAGCTTTCAATAAAATATAAAATAATATTTTAAAATAATTTCGCTCAACCCTCACCATAAATAAAGAATATCAACATTATATAAATAAAGAATCAATGCTAAAAATATCAACATTTCCACACTTGATATAAATTCTTGATTTCTTTATACCTTATGTAATGACTGGATTTCACAAATTTATTGTAGCAACTTGATTCATTACTACCATATAAGTTGCGATCACACTAGGCTTTGCGTCTAAGAAAAGTTCGTAGAGGACATGATTTTGTTTTACTTAGGAAAGTTCACGTGCTTAAAACTAATCAACTCAATGAGCATATGAATATTATTCCTTAATAAGGTTATTGTATCTATATTGTCTCCTGAAGGATATGTACTTCTAAATCTTTGTCCATATCTTGGTCAGATATGAATTTTCATATCCATTTCCGGTAGGATCGGTATCTTGTATCCATTTTCACCGATGCCTTCACTTTACAATGTGATGAGCAATAAGAGTAAATTAACTTTCAAATAATTTAGTTTTGTTCATATTAAGTCAAGCAGTGGATGAGTGTACAATTTCCCATAGGCATTGTTCCGTATCTCCTTGTATCTTCCATATCTCCTTATTTGGCAACTGCACGGTACCTCTCCTTGGCTTGTTTGCTCTGCATATTCAACTTGCATTCAATAGATTACGTAGTTTGGCCCACGGATTTAATGCAACCGCATTATTATGCTCAAGTGTTTGGTGTTATCTTAGCTGTGTCATCTATGTCTCGCCTCAAGTTCGAAGAAAGTTGTAGAATGGCAATGACTAATACTATACTTGGTGTGACCTCCATCATCATCTTCTCAAGTCTACTTGCTTGTGCCCACAATGGCAATCTGCTTAGCCGTATCATCTATGTATGTATACTATGTATGATGTATGTGCTTATGTATGTATATATATAATTTTTAAATAATTTGATTGATTCGGTTTGAATTTTAAAGCCTAAAATAAAAAACTTATTGAATTATATATATTTCGGTTTAGTGCAGTTTTACTTGTTCTTTTATCCTGTTGGTTATTTCGATTTTAACTAACATTGTTCAGAAGATTATTCCGCTGCAATGTTTCCAAATAAAACGTAAAGTGGAGTTAAAAAAGACTAAAAGGTCAATTTTGAATTAATTTTTTCAATATAAATCTCATTTATTTCCTGCAGATTCACGTGTTGATGTTGACTTCGACATGCACCGAGTTTGGGACATTCGGCATCTGGCTACAAAAAGAGTAGAGGCCATTGCTTGCCATGCTCATCTCTTGCCATTTCCTCATCCCCCCTATTTTTCTCCAAGAAAATGGCCTCGATGCCGCAACTCACCACATCCGGCCATCTTCTCCCAATAGGGCGGCACAGCCTCTCACTTGTTCAGTCTCACCGGCACTCTGGATCATTCTTGTTCCCCAAGGTTAGTTTTAACTCTAATATACAGTTTTATTTTCAGATATTATGAGAATAAAACCCAACAAACTAGAGATTATCTTCATTCCAAAACATGAGTGGTTAGGATTTCAGTTAAGATTATAATTTATCATATTAATTTTACTTATTAAGAGTTACTGAAAGATTTATTATAACTAACTTTGAATTTATCCTCGTTTATATTATTGTATGTAATCATACTAATTACAATAAAAAATTTTGAATTGCCAATTTATCAAGGTATCAGTGCAATCAAACTTCTGGAGTCATTAATAAAACAATTCATGCCTAACCGGCTATCCTACGAGAATTTCTTAAAACCCTCCTCTCAAATAATTTTACCACAATTGACCTCCTTTATCTAGTTCTGTCTAGATCTACAACCTTCGGCTCGATTTTGACTTGTGCACGACTTTCTTCATAAGCTATTTTTGGATTGATTATCTCATGGTGCTCTCTGGCAAAGCCCAAGCCTCGTCATCTTCGAATTCCATCAACATGCTTCTTTGCCCACCACTTCTGATCCGTATTCTATTGTATCACAAATTCATTTTTTCGCGATTACTCTCATTTCCAATGGTATCTTGTCTCCCATTAATAAGTCACCAATTTTTTGGTAATAAACTATTTGCTATTCTATTTGTGATCATATCGCTCTTCTTATGAAGCAGTCACTCTCCATCAATATACAGTGAAATTATTTTTGACTTTTGGCTCTCCCCTAGCAAGGTGACTTTTTTGTGATGCCCATGATTTTGCTTCACGTTTTTTTTTGTGATGCACATGATTATGTATCGTTATTTGAATGGTGCATCTCTTCTCTTCATGTCATCTTCATACCATTGTTTTATCTCATGGATGTCTTTCTATTTTGCTGCTTGAGTAACAAGAACAATCTATTATCCATTCAGTTCTAATACAATTATGATGTTTCTCCTGTTTCATTTTATTTGCAAAGGATATATTTTTAGCATATTAATTTCAAAAGTTCGTCAACAATTTAGTTCATTCCATTCACTCTCTAACTTGAGGGAAAGTGTTAAGATACTAAAACCAATAAATCAGATATTATCTAAAATCAAAATATTATAAGTTCTTAGGATTTTAGTTAGGATTATAATTTGTCCTGTTAATTTCAGTTGTTGAGAGTTATTGAAAAATTTATTGTAAATAAACTGTTATTTTGATTTTATCCTTATTCATTCATGTTATTGTAACTATATATTTACGTATTCATATTGAATATAATAAAATATTTTTGAATTTTCAATCTAAAATTAATCTCGAGGCAAGCGGGGATGAGAACTATACAGTACTGGCAATCTCTTTTTCATTTCTGAATTTTGTAGAAGCAACATGTATGCACATCCCTGCATACCAGAACTACACGGGCCGTACAGGCAGGACAGACCTTCCCGTTTCCAGAGTTGAGAGACGGTGAATCCAGACGCTCCTCGGACTATCATCCCACAATTTGGGATCACAAACTTATCGAGTCGATTAGCAGCCCTTATGAAGTAAGTTAACTAGCATTTGGTAAACCATTTTATATAAATCTATCCCTTCTCTACTGTTATTAATCATAATCTTTTTCTGATTCAATTAGAAACAATTTGGCCTCATGTCTATCAATAGATTGCAGTTAACCGATCGAAGTTGTTTTAAAATTTACCTAAGCATCACCACCTTTACATTTCTACTTTCATATTAAGAGTTCATAATATTATATGTCATTCTTGTAAGTGCATGTGAATTTGCCTGAACACCCAAATATTTCTTGTTTGCTTCCATCGTAAATAACTTTCTTTGTTTTTTTTCTTTTGCTTCTCTCTCATTCTTCTTAGGGTGGAGAATTCGGCACAAGGATTGATCAGCTGAAGAGTGAGGTCAGGCAGTTGCTTATAGCAATAGATGATCCGTTAGCAAAGCTCGAACTTATTGATTGGATCCGTAGGCTTGGGCTCGCATACCATTTTGAAGAGGAGATTGCCAGTGAACTAACGCCATTTATGTGCCCGGAAAGCTTTGAGGGACTCCAGGGACTGAAGGAGACGGCCCTGTGCTTTAGGCTCCTTGGAGAGCATGGTCATTTTGTGTCCTGTGGTATGATCCGCTAGCACTTTCTTCATTATTTCTTATATTTATAGCTTTAATTGTTATTTTCTCTTTTTCCATACTAAGATGTTGCTCCCGTTTTATTCATTTTATGTTTCGTTAAGTTCTTTTACTCTTGTACATACTTTATTATACCTACTTTTTTTTTCTTTAAAAAAAAAAAGAATAAAAAATTGCACTACCTAATTCAGTCCCACTACTTCAACACACTATCAGCAGCAGACTATATACATAGTATATTTCAAACTAATGTTTAGAGGATTAAATAAATGACTACACGGTGGTATTGTATTGATGCACCATGCAACTGGTTGTGCTAAATAAATGAGAAATTTTTGATAAAATTTGTTTAATAAATCAGCATGATGATGACATAACATTTTCGTGCAATTCAAGAGAATATCAGCAAATTAACTTTAGCTGAAAAGGCTGTTTCCTATGACAACATTTTTTATTTTTTTTTTGTGTTTTTGTTTCTGATAGAGAAAGCATATCCTTTCTTATAACCAAGAGAACCGCAATTTTTTATTTTTTTGAGTCGTACAAGAAAAATGCAATATTTCTCGAATTCGTAATAAAACTGTAGTTTACAGAGAATTGCAAAGATTTTCTCCGCGGTTGTACTCACAGGATCCTGCGTGCTATGAACCTTGGTTGATTTTAAAAAGCTCGTTTAGCAAACATACGTTCACGTGTTCATCAGTTTATCTCTAAGTTGAACTAGTTTAAACACGTAATGCTTAATTCCTGCAGTGGTTAGTTTTTTAAAATTAAAAAACAAGTGGGTGGACTAAGATTAATGTCATGAACATCCCAGCTAGCACGTGGTGACGTGGTGTGAGGAGAGAGAAAATGAGGGAAATGTAGGATTCAAGGGGACCTACATGGGCACGTTGGGCACATGCCCGGCCCTAAATTTATTTGCAAAATTTTAGTTTTCTACTTTAAAAGTCCACCTAAAAACATTTCTATGCATAAATAACTACATCATGCCTATTTCAATATCTGTATTATTTTAAAAATGTAGAATGTAGATAGGTCTTTAAAAATATCTGTATTATTAGCTTAACTCTTCTCCCTTCCCTCTATTTTTTGAGGTCGTTGCCTCTATCCTTGCTAGTATTGCATTCTAACGAATCAAGTTATATACAAATGGTGAGAAGCCATAAGGTTCAGACTGCAGCCATTTCTCCAGTAAAACTGTGAAAAAAAAAAAATGAAATAAACGTTGAAAATTCCTTTAATCAAAGTTCCCTACATATGGAGACAGATGTATTCAGAAAGTTCAGAGAAGAGGTTGCATTCACATTTTGCTCGAGTGAAGATGTAGAGAGTTTGTTGAGCTTATAATAAGCTACTCATATTGCACTGCCTGGAGAGCAAATACTAGAAGATGCTCAAGAATTTGTTGCTAATGGAGCCCATTGTCATAGCGGGTTTCGATTTACCGAAACGGGTCCAAAACCGGCCCAAACCCGTTATGATATAATATATATATGGGGTGTGGTGCTAGGGTTTTGATTGAGCCAAAAGGAGCAAAAAAAAAGCCGAAAAAACAGAGCCAAGGTTTTCTTCTTTATGCGGCTGCTGCTATTGATTTTGTGGCCAAACTAAAAATAATTAGTGGGTGGCTGTTAATTATTCTTGGCTGGAGCAAAATAATCAAGAAGGGACACAAATTGGGCGGCCTGAGTTTGGAGAAGCAAAGGTTTTTGCGTTGGCGGCTGTTTTTTGTTGTTTTGGCCGAAAGCAAAGAAGAAGGAGAAAAGAAGGCAGGGGTTTTTTTTTGGAGTTCTTCTTCGGCGGTCGAAGCAAAGAGGTAAATCACTGCAACAAGAGGTTAGGATTTGATCTCAAAATCTTGTGTGATTTCTTTGTGTTTTCTCTTGTGGTTATACAAGATAGTTGTAATTCTCTTTTGATATAATGAAAGTTTTTCGATCGTGTCCCCGTGGACGTAGGCATATTGCCGAACCACGTTAAATCTGCGTGTTCTCTGTCTCTGCTATTTTTTTCTCTTCGGTTAACTATTTGATTTCGCTGGTTGTTGCATTAGTATTATTCCGCTATCTTTTGCTAACAATTGGTATCAGAGCCCTGGTTCGGGTCAGATTTCACTCAGATCGGTGTTAATTTTGAGTGGGAGTTATGGCGAAAGATAGGAAGGAAAAAATTGAAAAATTTGATGGGACAGATTTCCAATGGTGGAAGTTGCAGATGGAACATTATTTATATCAAAAGAATTTACATCAACCACTGACTGGAGAAAAGCCAGAAAAGATGACTGATGAGGAGTGGACATTGTTGGACAGGAGGGCTTTGGCGCAGATTCGATTGTGCCTGACAAAGCAGGTTGTGTTCAACGTCTCCAAGGAGCAGACCATTTCAGGTTTGATGTCAGCGTTGGCTAAATTTTATGAGAAGCCGTCTGCTTCAAATAGACTGTTTCTAATAAAAAAATTGTTCAACTTGAGAATACCTTCTGATAGTTCAGTTGTTAATCATTTGAACGAATTTAACACATTATGGGTACAACTTGAATCCTTAGATTTTGTCTTTGCTGATGACATTAAAACTTTGATGTTTATGTGTTTGTTACCGGATAGTTGGAGTAATATTGTTATGGCCATTGTTCGCTGCAAAATTTCCCTTGCTTCCTTCCATTGAATAATCTTGAATTACAACGAAAGTGAACAAGATAAAAAAAGAACAAACGAGAGGATTTATATTTATCGCTCTCTTTTACAATATTTCGTGGGATCAGTGGCGATGGGATCTGTCGAGCAACTCCTTTGGACGATCGAATCGTTGAACTCTTCTCTGTCGAAGATATCGGCCGATTGTAGACTATCTTCTCCGGTTTTTTCCGAACTCAAGGCTCTCTCGCGTACTTGAATTCTCTAAGAACCGAAAGGAAGAAGAAGAATACCTCTGACTTCAAGACTCTCTCGCGTACTTGAATTGCCAAAGGATTAAAAAAGAAGACAATTGCCTAAAAGAAGATCCCTAGGGTTTCACCAGGAAGGTATTTATAGCCCCAGGTTAATGCAAGAGTTTCTATCTAAATAGAACTCGTCATTATCGGGGATTCCAATCAAATATGGAATTCTGATTAGATTTGATTTGGGTATTTGGATAAGGCCAAAATCATAATCTCAATCAATTTGAGATTCTGGTTATCTGTTTACGCGGAGCTTTAATCGCATCAAAATGTGGCGCTAAATAACCAAAACGCGGAGCTAACGCGGAGCTATTGATCATCTCCGCGTTTTACTCAAACGCGAGGCTAATATAAGCCAAATTGCGGAATCAACACGGAGCTATTAAACATCTCCGCATTTTATTCAAATGCAGGGTTAATATAACCAAACGCGGGGCTACTGAATTGGCTCCGCGTTCTGTTGTGGAAAATCCTTTTTAACTTAGAAATTTTTACTGCCAACAGAACCCCCTCGAAAGTTTTCAAAATGGCTTAGAGCTTAGCAAATTTTGAAATACTTTGGATATTTAAACTGAAACGGAGTTAGAATACCAAGTCTATCTCCCGTTATTGCTCACTTACGCGGAGCTAATCAGCTTCTTTTTCAGCGAAATGAGTAATTGTTTCATTAATTACACTGAATTTCTACGCCGAATACCAAGCGACGGAAATTCTGTTTAAATAGAGCTCCCAGCTCATCTTCTTCTTCATCTCATCTGAAGAATCTTAAGAGCTTTCAGAGCTCAGGCGACTCAGGTTTATCAGTTTGAAAGAATGATCTTCGACCGAACTTCTTTCTCCTCTCCATAGATTTTCCATCATTAGGATGTCATCTAGGAAGAGTGCGACATTGCGCAAGTTGGCCGGCGTTAATGGCAGCAGCCGTGAAGGTAGACGCGACGGCGAACCAGTCTATGCAGCGTCTTCTGAAGGTAAAAACCTTAACTCTTGGGCTTCTAAGAACCATTCTTGAGATGTTTTGTCTTGGTTTAATCCAGCCAACTGTTTACTTTACCGGCGAGATCGCCGTTCTCCGGTCGTAAGGCTTAAAAGAGAAGGAGATGACAGAGAGGAACTCTGTTCTTTCTCTACGCGAAGTTATCGCGTCATCCCTGCGCTTGAAACGCGGGGCTTATCTGACTAGCAGTCTCGATGAATCTGCGAGGCTATCTTTGATTAGCAGTCGCGATGAATTGCGAGGCTATTTTTGATTAGCAGTCGCTATGAATTGCGAGGCTATCTTTTGATTAGTAGTCGCTATGAATCTGCGAGGCTATCTTTGATTAGCAGTCGCGAAGAGAAGGAAAGAGCAGAAAGAAATCTTGTCCCCCCTTTACGTGAAGTTATAGCGTCATCCTCTGCGTTTAAAGCGCGAGGCTATTTCTTCAACTGTGCGCGGAGTTAGCTTAGCTTCGCGTTTTCACACTTTTGGAAACTCTGTTCCTTTTGCAGTAAGTCCAATCCTTTCTGAAGAGGAGTGTATGCGAGTCCATTGATCTTCATCAGGAAAAGTAACTCTAAGGAAGCCAGAAGCATATACTTTACAACATAGTTGCAGGTTTCAAGCTCTGGCTCCGAGAGATAATCTCCTGAAGGAGCCGTAAGCTCAAGCAAGGAATTGCAGCACTTGCAGTTCAGCTTGTGCTTCTATGCAGCACTTGCAGTTAAGCTTGTGCTTCATTGTAGCACTTCCCTTTCCTCTCGTGCTTCATTTCGGATGACAGATCCTAGTTGACATTTGCAGAGGAGATCTTTTGCATGTGAACCAGGGAACTGAGCTTCAATACCCCATAGAGAAATCTGAAGTTCTTGTGCATGTGAACCAAAGAACTGAGCTTCAACACCCCGCAGAGAAGTCTTACTGTTCGTTTATTGATGAGTTGATCATGTTAAAGCTTTTGGGAGAGCTATAACTTCCTCTTTGTAATCTCTTCTTTTATGAATAAAGAGCAAATTATTTTCCTCTCTATCTGTCGGCTTCAATAAACTTGCTTGCTCAACAAACAAATGGTCAATAATTTTGGTAAAATAATCTAAGGCTCATGTGCGTAACTTAGATTAATAATACCCAAATGATCGGATAAGAATCATCTTAACTTAGATGGAAGCGCTTAATTGCATTTGCCAAAAATCCAAGTCCTTCATAGGAACGCGAAGCTAAAGCACCGGGCTATCTTCGCGTTTTGTATAGTTGCGCGGAGTTAATAACTTTGCGTTTTTCATCATCGCGCGAGGCTAAGAGCTTCGCGTTTTGAAAAGTAACTGACCAGTCATTTTCTCCGAAACTCGCGCCGAATTCTAAGAGGCGGTTTCTTTCATTTAAATGAAATCTCTATTCCTTATTCTTCTCACTTCATTTGAGAATTTTCCAGAAACTTAGAGATTCAGGCGATCACAATTCAGGCGACTTGAGCCTCTTCCGACCGAGTTTTCTCCCAACTTTCCGTCGATTCTCCTCAGCAATGGCACCCAAAACTCGTGCTACTTCTTGCGCGGCTCCATCATCGGCGACTGGCGACGGCCATGGCAGTGACGCGCCAGCCCACATTTCGCCTATCAGATGTAAGGATCTCTCCATCGAGACTTTTTAAAACATCTCTAGAGTGATTTGGCTTAATTTTAACTGATCAATCAACTCTTTTACCGGCGAGATCACCGTACTCCTGCTGTCAGGCTTGGAGAAGAAGAAAAGTCTCTGACTTTCTTCTTACGCAAAGTTATCGCATCATCCTCGCGTTTTGAAGCGTCGGGCTATTTTAAGTAGCAGTCGCGCTGAAACGCGAGGCTATTTTAAGTAGCAGTCGCGCTGAAACGCGAAGCTATTTTAAGTAGCAGTCGCGTGGAAACGCGAGGCTATTTTAACTTCTGCGCGGTCTAATCTTTAGCTTCGCGCGGCACTATTCTTAGCTTCGCGTGTTCTAATTTTTAGCTTCGCGCGTCCACACTTAGAGAATTTTTCTGTCTTATAGAAACTTCTCTAACTCTGGTGCTTCTTTTTGCAGTAGGGTATTCGATGGAGGCTCTTCCCCACAAGAACTATTTCGGCTTTGCTGGGGGTTCTGATCCTTCAGGCCAATTTCGCTTCACCACTACCTTGGCTTCATATAAGCCAGACCCGAAGGAGCGCAAGGAGAAGTTGATCAAGTATCACCCCACTACTGCGCGAGAAATCATAACTGACGCAGCCTTCGAAACTTCGAATAGAGAGGCGATGGAGAAACCCGCCTTCCTCTTTGGAGACCAGATGGATCAATCAGATGAGATCCTTTCTGAAGAGGAGTGCGTTTGGTTATATAACTCAGGTGAAATGCTGATGTTTCTTCCTAGAATGGATCGTAGCTATCCTCTGGTCTACCTTCAGAGGTTGGCGATGCCTCGGGAATTAAAGTGGGGACTAACTCAAGAGCAAGATGGCGTCCCGACAGGCAAATTTGGTTCACAAGGGGTTTATCAAGATGGTCCCCCCAGATGCATTACTGGCTTGCTTCCAGACCGATTTGGCAAGGAGCTTCCAGTAGGAGAAGTCCCATCCCGCGCACGAACTTTCTTAAGTGAGTTCCTGGTGAAGGGTGGTCAGTACCCGGCTAGCGACTTTAGGATGCCTGGCTGGGTTTATTCCTCTAACAATATGTGGTGGGCCCTCCTCGTTCAGTACATGCTGGATTCCCACGAGCCCATTTTAAAGGATATTGGCTTGTATAAAGCCATCAGGAATGTCCAATTCGGGTTTCCCCAGAGTGCTTATCACTTTTACTGCCTCTTGGAGATATATAATCCTGAGACTTGTACTCTCTTTACACCAGTGGGTGAGCTAGGGTTCGCTCTCCACGAGATGTTTGAAGTTTCTGGGCTCTCAATGGGCGAAGTACCCTATGAAGAATACATCCCTTCCACCGAGGAGTTAAACATGTTGATGGCTAAGAATGAGCGCATCTACGTCACGTACTGGGAGATGATGTGCCATTATCATATTTGTGCTGACCAGACAGGTGCGCGTAATCACGGTATCGGCCACAAGAAATGGGCCGAGTATCTCTTCGTCAACTTAAATTCTAAGGATAGCTCGGCCACTATCCATGGTCATTCTCCTGTCTCTATTTCAGAGATTGACCAACGTGTAGCCAGGGGTCATTACCGTCTGTATTATACTACAGACTCCAATGAGAACGGATACGGTCCCGGTACTTCATTCAAGAGCTATCACTATCAAGCCCAGTTTTCGGTTTCCAACAGAGGTCTCATTGCCCGGTTTTTTATGTTGTGGTTTAAGAGATGCGTCGTGCCATCGTTGCCCAAGGAAGCAATTGCAATGACCGTGGTATATCCAGCGGTTCTTCTTGCATATGGCCGACCCCTTGGACTTCTTCCCACCATGGTGTGTAATTTACAGCATCGACTGCGGGTGCTTTGTCCTGATTTCCTTCCCACTGTTAAGGTCAAGGGGAAAGGAAAGGGCAAGTCGAAAGAGACTGCCCAGTCGAAAACTCCAAACCCTAGGGTGGAGATGCCCTATACCTATTTGATGGCGTGGCTCATCTTGCATTGTCCTTCTTTAATGAGTGCACTAGAGCGTCGTTCGGGCGAAAAGTGCTTCTTTGTAGAGTTGTATGAACGCTCTTCATGGAAGCAGAATTATATGTCTCAAATTCGGAAGACTCTTCGTGGCTTTCAGAACTATGAGATCTTTAGGTGTTTTCCCGACTTCCCTGGCGGAGAATATGGGTTGAGGCTGAAGGACGCCGTAGGAGCAAATAAGTTCACTACTTTATCTGCAGGAGCGTTCTGGTGGCTTTTCAACATCCGTCCCGGACACTTGGTGTATCGTCAAGATCTCAGGTGTCGGATCGAGCCATACACTCCGAGTCGTTTTGCTCGCCAGTTTGGATACTCTCAACTCTTCGTGGGTAATCCGAACAAGAGTCTTGCTTACGAGGGAGACTTGTACGAAGGTGCCTGTGGCTGGTTCCATTTTGCGGCGGGCGGGACCGAAGCTGAATTCACCTTACCCCAGAAGTCGCTAGAACTGGCAATGACCCTCAGCTTCTGCACATGGTTCAGCATTGCAAATGCTGACGTGCCCGGCTTCTCTCCCAACCGCAGTTGTTGCAAGGAGATCGAGGCCTTTTACATTAGTCGCCAGGGTGCTTCTAGAGTAAGAATAAAAGGAGTGGCAGAATTCCTTGGCGCTGCGGCTGAGCCTTCGGACGTCAGCGAGTCTGACGACGATGCCGGTGATGACGATGATAATACTGGTATTGGAGAAGCTCCCCAGCCTGTTGTCAGTCGTCCCTTGAGTCCAACTCTCAAACGCCGTGGCGCTTTAAAAAAAAGGCCGGGTAAGAAGCAAAAATTGGCACAGGAAACTTTGATAGCCCCCAAGAAGTGGCTGTCAAACTTGCTTCAGACTTGTTGGCTTCAGCTCTACCCCCGGCGTCGGCAAGGGAAATTGGGCCTGCTGAGGTTCCAAGTGTCGGAGAAGTTCCAGCTCCTCCAGTGGTAGAGACAATTGAACAACCCGCAGCGCTACCATTAGTCAATGAGACGGGTATTCCTTTGGAGACGACAGCGGCTCCACCTTCAAGTCCGACAACTGGACTTGTATCCCCTGGTATAACTTTTTCAGCTTTTATACTCCGTATTCTATTTACTTTTCTATACTGGTATGTAACTTTCTTTGTTTTGCTTTTCTGAGGTACAGTTAGTCATGCCCTCTCGCCGATGCACTCGACCACCAAAGGGGGGTCTGAGGAGCGAGTGGATTACTCAGGCACCACCAACTCAGTGGGCGCGCTAAGTAGTTCTACAAATGAACTAAACGCACACCACTTTGCGACAACTCCTCCTTCCGTTCCTTCTTCGGTTCCCTCGCTTGATGATCTTGGGAGCGATGATAGGACAGAGTTAATTGTCGCGGCTGCGGCAAAAGAAGCTACTCCTTCTCCCAGCTTGCCGTCTTTGACACCAAACACCTGTTCTGACGCGACTTTTCCCGTAGTCGTTGGTGTGCCTTCTGCTCCTCAGCCGGTGATTCTAACGCCTTCTACTATAATGGCTGTTGAGACGCCTGTAATTCCTCCAGCTTCCTATCTTCCAGTCGGGAATGAGGAGAATTTGAAGTTCTCATTTGAAGCTTCTTCTGCCATCGGGGGAGCTTCTGGTGGAAATACCCTCTCATCTTCTCTTGTTGGTGGCGCTGCCCGGGCGACTTGTATTAGCAGCCCTCCTTCTCAGGTTCCTGATTCCACCAGATCTGCATTGGCTTTACTGGCCCCGTATGTCATGAACCTGGTACAAGGACGGGCTTCTTCTTCGACACCGGTAGCCACCGCTCCTCTGCCCGTGACATCTCCTGCTTTGTCTGTTGACACTTCAAATCCTCTTGAAAAACTTTTCAACTTCAGCGTCGTTGATTTTATGCGTTTACTAAGGAGATGTATCGAGATGGTCCTTGCTGGCCACGATTTCTTCAACTTCGCACGTCCAATGTTATTCCACTATCTGGAAAACATCGAAGAAGTTGGGGGACGAGATCGAGCAGCTCCTTATCGGGCCCGGCTTGCAGTCTTAGAAGAGCAAGTGAACATACTCAACACAGTTCACCAAGCAGATGTTGAGTCGATTACTGGGATCGAATGGGCTCGTCTTCGGGCGGAGTCGATTGCTCGTCGAGAGGAGTTAAGGTGCCAAGAAGAAGAATGGTCTCGAGCGTTAGCAGAGTTTCAGGCTAATCGGGAGTCCATTCTTAGAGGTTTGGAGTTGGTGAACTCTAAAATTGAGGGGAGCCAGGCTGCCATTCTCAGCGCCCAGGAGGCCATTGCTAATACTCGGGCGATCTTAGTAGAGAGCGAGTTTCAATTAGGGGAAGCCGTTAAGAAGCGGGAAGCGCTGATCCTTCAACGGGAGCAAGTTGATCAGGAGGAGACAATAAGAAGCCATACTATGGAAGAGTCTCGCCAGCATCTAACTCAGCAAGTTGCAATGAATGATGATGACCTACTCCGACAGGCTCAACACTCTGTAGAGGCAACTCGTCGTCGAGTGGTTGACGAAGCGATGAGTAAGTTAACCATCTAGGAGATCCATAGTTTTCTTTTATTTTTTCATTCCTTTTGTAATGAAAACTTGTAATAAAAGGAAGAATTTTATTGATTCTCAGACTTCTTTTGTAACTCCATTCCTTTTTAAATGATGAATAAAGATAACTACTCTTGATTCTTTTATTGGTTGGCTAGGAAATTTGATTGCACAACGAATAACTTGTCATCAAAAGTAGCTTTATCTGTTTTTAGGCAAAGTGTTCCAAGTCATACTGTCAGAGGTAAGAATTTAACATGACAGGTTTTATGAGATTTTTAGCAAATCCCCAACTATCAACTGGTTTGATTGGCCTTTACCTACGACCGTTTGAGTTAGGCTAGCCATGTTATTCCCCTCAACATGGTGAGTTATCGAGGAATTTATTTTCTCTCCCCTTTGCCTTTAATCAGCATTGGGTAGTTAATCTCATACTCTTACCCCCAGTATGATAGGGTTGGCGAGGAATTTAATCTCCTCTTCCCGCTGCTATAAAAGCATTGGGCAAGTGGTTTCATACTTTTACCCCAATATGATGGGTTGGCGAGAAACTGGTTCTCTTCCCATTGCCTAGTCGGCGTTGGGCAATTCATACTTTTACCCCAGTATGATGGGTTGACGAGAAACTGGTTCTCTTCCCATTGCCTAGTCGGCGTTGGGCAATTCATACTTTCACCCCAGTATGATGGGTTGGCGAGAAACTGGTTCACTTCCCACTGCCTAGTCGGCGTTGGGCAATTCATACTTTTATCCTAGTATGATGGGTTGGCGAGAAACTGGTTCTCTTCCCATTGCCTAGTCGGCGTTGGGCAATTCATACTTTTACCCCAGTATGATGGGTTGTCGAGAAACTGATTCTCTTCCCACTGCCTAGTCGGCGTTGGGCAATTCATACTTTTACCCCAGTCTGATGGGTTGGTGAGAAATTGGTTCTCTTCCCATTGCCTAGTCGGCGTTGGGTAATTCATACTTTTACCCTAGTATGATGGGTTGGCGAGGAATTTAATCTCCTCTTCCCGCTGCTATGAAAGCATTGGGCAAGTGGAGGCGGTCCATGAGTTAATAACGAAACTCGAACTGGGCACACCACGATGATCTGGTCAGGATTCATGAACTTTAGGTCAGAGGCGCCCATTTGCGCATGCCTAATAAAAAGACTGGAGGCAGTTCAAACTTGAGAACCGGACACACCAGTTTTTAGGTCAGAGGCGCTCAATGCGCATGCCTAAGGAAAAACTGGAGGTGGTTCAAACTTGAGAACCAAACTGGAGGCGGTTCAAAGCTCTCTCGCGTAACTTGAACTGGGCACACCAAACACACCAGGTTTAGGTCAGAGGCGCTTAATGCACATGCCTAAGAAAAAGACTGGAGGTGGTTCAAACTTGAGAACCAAACTGGAGGCGGTTCAAGGCTCTCTCGCATAACTTGAATTGGGCACACCAAACACACCAGGTTTAGGTCAGAGGCGCTCAATGCGCATGCCTAAGAAAAAGACTGGAGGTGGTTCAAACTTGAGAACCAGACACACCAGGTTTAGGTCAGAGGTGCTCAATGCGCATGCCTAAGAAAAAGACTGGAGGTGGTTCAAACTTGAGAACCAAACTGGAGGCGGTTCAAGGCTCTCTCGCGTAACTTGAACTGGGCACACCAAACACACCAGGTTTAGGTCAGAGGCGCTCAATGCGCATGCATAAGAAAAAGACTGGAGGTGGTTCAAACTTGAGAACCAGACACATCAGGTTTAGGTCAGAGGTGCTCAATGTGCATGCCTAAGAAAAAGACTGGAGGTGGTTCAAACTTGAGAACCAGACACACCAGGTTTAGGTCAGAGGCGCTCGATGCGCATGCCTAAGGAAAAGAAGACGTGTATCTCCAGGGATACTAAGAATAGTATTTCTTCGGAAACTTGCCATTGATCGGCATCATCATCCTGTCGCCATCTTTATTCATTAAGCGATAGACTCCACTGGAGTATACTGTCTCCACAATAAACGGTCCTTCCCACTTGGGTTCAAATTTACCCTTAGTCTTGTGGGTTAGCACCATTGGCCTTTTAACAGTCAGAACCAAGTCTCCTTATTTAAAGGTCCTTGGCTTAACGTTCTTATTGAACATTTGAGATATTCGGGCTTGATACAACTCAATTTGTTGTTGAGCCCTGAGACGTTTTTCATTTAACGCCTCTAGTTCTTGCAATCTTTGCTGATAGCGCTCTTCTGTCGTCATCTTTGTGGCTAAAGCCACTCTTAATGATGGTATTTGGATTTCAAGAGGTAAGACAGCCTCACTTCCATAAACCAAAGAGAACGGGGTAGCTTTGGTCGGGGTGCGAACGGTGGTGCGATAAGCCTACAAACATTCTCCCAACTTTTCATCCCAATCTCGTTTATTGGAAGAGACGAACTTCCGAAGGAGTTTGATGATCGTCTTGTTGAAAGCTTCAGCTAACCCATTAGTCGCAGGGTTATATGGTGTAGAAGCAATATCTTTGATTCTGAACTTATTGCAGAATCTGGAGAATTCCTGACTAATGAACTGCGGACTGTTATCATGAATGATCCGTCGAGGGACGCCAAATTGGTAAATGACATGATACTTGATAAACTTGATCACATCTGTCGTTTTCACCTCTTTCATGGGCACGGCTTTGGCCTACTTTGAAAAATAATCGGTTATTGCAAGAATAAACCGGTGTCTTTTGGATGACGGGGGAGTTATTGGCCCCACAATGTCCATTCCCCAGGCCTCAAAGGGCCAACTAGCGGCAGTATTGTGCAGGTATTCTGGGGGTTGGTGAATAAAATTGGCATGAAGTTGGTATGCATGGCATCACTTAGCGTATGCCATTACTTCCGTAATCATATTCGGCCAGTAATATCCTAGCCTTTTTATACGGTCTCCGAGTTTTGGACCTGGCTGATGAGTTCCACATACTCCATCATGCGTTTCTCTCAGCACTTCTTCTGCTTCTGCTTTCGATACGCAGCGTAGAAGTAGACCATCTCTTGACTTTCTATACAAAGTTTGAAGTTTATGGTCATAATAAAATCTCTGGGCCTTCCTCTTATTGAGGTGGCTTCCTTTGGATCTTCTGGTAATATCCCATGTAAAGCATAATCCACAAACGGAAATCGCCAATCACGGGGCTCTAACTTTAAGCCTATCTGGCATACCTCTTCGGCTTGAGATACCGCGTCTGGGTGGAGGAGTTCTCTGCTACCAATGGTGACGCCTTTAGCTTCACCTGGCGGAATTGCCAGTGTTGCGGCTAATGCGGCAAGAGAATCTACATAAACGTTCTCATTTCGAGATACGTGATATATGTAGAATTGTTCAAAATATCCTGCTAGCTCAATAGCTAGCTGATGATAGGGGATGAGAGCTTTATGTCTGACTTCATACTCACCTGTCATCTGATTGACGATGAGTTTCGAGTCTCCATATGCCTCTAGATGGTTCACCCCCAGTCGCAGAGCTATTTTTAAGCCGATAATGAGCGCGTTATACTCCGCTACATTATTAGTGCACGGTTCTGTTAATGAGTAACCGTTAGGCAATATATGTTTATATAGGGATATAAGCACAACCCCCACTCCAGCAGCAGATCGTCTTGCGGCACCATCAAAGAACATTTGCCAAGGCTGTTATCCGGTAACTGTGTTGACTTCTGATGTCTGCTTGGATTTGGACCAAATTGGATGGTCTCTAAGGAAATTGGCGATTGCCTGTCCCTTCATGGCCTTTTGAGGGACAAAATGTATGTCATAGGGCGATAGTAAGAGCGCCCATTTTGCCAATCGGCCATTTAAGGATCCTTGTTTGGTCATCAGAATTTTCAAGGGGTTAACCCGTGATATGACATGAATTATTTGCCCCGAAAGGTAGTGTCGCATTTTCTGAACAGCAAACACTAGGGCTAAACATTCCTTTTCAATCGGGGTATACCGTTGTTCGACCCCAATCATTGTTCTACTTAAATAGTAGAGGGCATGTTCATGGCCGTGCTCATTATATTGAGCAAGTAATGCTCCTAAAGCATTATCCATGGCCCTTACATATATGAAGAAGGGCTGCCCAGGGGCTGGTGCAATAAGTACAGGAGGCTTAGTAAGGTACTCCTTGAGGTCATCAAATGCCTGCTGACACGCCTCATCCCATATGAAAGATACTCCCTTCTTCATAAGTTTTGAGAATGGCTGCCATCGTCCAGACAGGTTGGAAATGAAGCGTCGAATATAGGCGAGCTTTCCCTGTAACCCCCTTAATTCCTTAAGATTGTGGGGAGGTGGCATTTTGCTAATCGCTTTTACCATTTCAGGGTCGAGAAAAATTCCTTTTGAGGTGATTATGAACCCAAGAAATTTCCCGCTGGATACCCCCATGAACGACTTGGTAGGATTCATCTTCAGATGATGTTTCCTTATAAGATTGAAGACTACTCTTAAATCATGAAGATGATCTTCTTTGTCTTTACTTTTAACTGCTAAGTCATCCACATAGCACTCCACTGTTCTGCACAGGTGTTCTTTAAATATGACACTCATTGCGCGTTGGTAGGTGGCACCTGCGTTCTTTAATCCGAATGGCATCACCGTATAACAGTGTACCCCCAGCGGCGATCTGAAAGCTTTATGCTTTTCATCATCCGGGTGCATCTTGATTTGGTTATAACCTGAGAAGCCATCCATAAAGGACATCCTCTCATAACCACAAGTACTATCAATCATCACATCGGTGATGGGGAGGGGAAACTCATCCTTGGGACATGCAGCGTTCAGATCTCGAAAATCAATGCATATCCGGATTTTGCCATTCTTTTTGTGAACTGGCACTATGTTAGCCACCCAATCTGGGTGTTGTTCCTCACGGATGAATCCTGATTTTATAAGCTTGTTGACTTCAGCAACTATTGCCTCCATCAACTCCGGTCGAAAACGCCTCTGTTGTTGTTTAACAGATTTGACATCTTCTTTTATATTTAACCAGTGTGTGGCAACTTGAGGATCAAGCCCAGGCATATCTTCATAACTCCACGCGAACACATCTATATACTCTTTGATAAGAGATATAAGTTCCTCCTTTTCTAAAGGAGTTAGCGTGTCACTTATGAAAATGGGTTTCGGATTTTCTTCCGTTCCTATGTTAACTTGTATTAATTTGTCTTCTGTGGGCGGGTCACGCTGTTCAAAGCGGACATCCCAAAGAGTATCCATATGCCTAGCCCAAGCGTCATCTTGAACGTCAATTGGTTCCTCGTCGCTTTCTGGCGTAGCTGAAATCATATTGACTGTCAAAGATTGAAACCAAGCACCGGTACTTATATCCGAATCATAATCGGGTGAAGATGTTTCTTCTTTGCCCGAAGAACTCTCTTCATCTTTTAATGGTGACGAAGGTGGAGTAGATATATAACCCAACCCCCTGCGGGTCTTCTAATAATAATCAGGGCTCTTTCCTCTCGGTCTAAACAAGGTATGAGATTCCGTCGACCTTTTCCAAAGTTTAATCCCGGCTTCT
Organism: Dracaena cambodiana; assembly: GCA_036321105.1. Lineage (NCBI taxonomy): Eukaryota > Viridiplantae > Streptophyta > Magnoliopsida > Asparagales > Asparagaceae > Dracaena > Dracaena cambodiana. The sequence continues at coordinate 47,171,987 of JAYEPQ010000003.1, forward strand.
GGGTAAAATTATAACCCATCTTCTCCATCATCTGGCGGGATTTCTGTTCATACAGATGAAATTGTGGTGATGTTTGTTCATCACTTTCGCTGCTTTGTTTTCGCCGAGGTGATGTAATTACCTTACCGAACATAATCGACTTTTGGGATCCTCTCCGAGGAGGCACTTCGAAGTAGTGACCTTTTTCCTCAACTATTTTAGACCGAGAAAGGAGGGATGACCTAAGTGGCAAATGATATGCCGCCAGAACTTCAAGTTCGGATAGGCCATCCACTTCAGTGGAAGTACAAGAGGGTTCAGACTCAGTAGCTACAGCATGCTCGTAGACTAACTTTATGTCTTCATTAATAACCCACTCACTTTCTATTACATCCACTATATTATTAAAACTTGAACTGAAATCTAAATAAGGGTTGATTTCATAATCACCCCCATCATCTTCTCCAAGAAGCTCGTACTCAGTATCGGCTTCGTTGCCACTATCATCGGGCTTTGGAAGTTCGTCAGGATCGTCATTGGAGGCTTCATGGGCTGGTTTATAGAATGCAGCATCTGTTAAGTAATTCTCCAATCCCTTAAATGGTTGCTTATTGGAAATTAGCGTCCGGACCTCTCTTTCCTCATCGCAATATTTCATGCATTGGTGGAGGGTCGACGGGACTATCATGTGAGCATGGATCCACGGCCGCCCCAACAAAATATTGTATGAGGTATCTGCATCAATGACGTAGCATGTAGCCTTTGTCCTCAAATCCTCGATTTGACATCGGAGTCGGATTTTTCCAAGGGGCCGACTATTGTTGGCGTTGAACCCGTATATAGTTGCGTTGGTTGGCGTCAGACGATGGAGGGAAATCCCTAACAGCTGCATCAATCTTCTGGGCACGACACTTAATGCAGAATCCGGATCAATCTGAATTCGGTCCACCTTTGTGGATCCGACGTATCCGGTGAAATATAAAGGCCTGTTGTGCTTTATATTCCTCACCTGCATGTCTTCTGGAAAGAAGATAATTTGTGGGACTTGCCTCCTCACTTGATGACAGTGGGGGCAAGAGTCCCGCTCTTCGATGGCCGGCTCGACAATCTGAGCTATGAATGACTCGGAGTCTGCCAAGGCCTCTCTTAGAGCTTCACGTGTTGATTTTGATAATCTCAACAATTCGTAAAGCGTTACTCGTGCTGGGATATTTGCCAACTGAGCAATTATGTCAAACTTGAAGGCAGTCTCGCGGCTCCTTCCTCTCTAATAGGATTCTTCTGGAAACGAAGTCCTTTCTGCTTCGCAGGCTTTGCGAGTTCTGCATAGATGTCTTTTGGATCTACTCTAGTGTAATCCTTAAGATATGTCTTCCCGGATCGAGTACCGGAAGGGCCTGCCCCATCTTGATGAGTGGCCATAGTTTCGGGTTCGTCTTCAGAATCTGTGAAGGCTCCCGAAGCTATATATTCTTCCTTTATATCTGCAGAAATGACATTAACAGTCCGCTTCTTCCCTTGACCTCTTGAAGTAGTCCATTGTTCATCTTCCAACAAATCAGGGTGAACCCACATAACTTCCCCCTTTTGGGTTGTTACGGGGACAAGTCCTTCTCGGGCTTTGTTGTGAGGATCAAGGTTCTTCGTGACCATCTTACTTTTTGGGATTGGGGTCACTCCTGCGGGGAACTCATGGGTTCCAACCACTATGGTTGCCATATTGGCAGTGACCTTCTTCTGTTCTTCCTTAAGCGTCAGAACCCCAGCTTCTATTAGTGCTTGGATTCTGTTCTTAAGAGGAAAACAATCCCTGATAGGGTGCCCAATATTCTGGTGATAGAGACAGTAGTTGGAATCTTTAGTCTTACCAGCGTCTTCTGGCTTCTTATTCTCCGGAAGTTTTAGCATTCCCTTCTTCTGGAGCAAGTGAAAGAGGATAGATGTCTGTTCCGCCTTGAAAGTGTAATTCCTTTCTGCTGCGGTCTAATTTTCCTTGATCCTCGCTGACCTTGAGGTTTCGGTTCTGGCAGAGGACTGGTTTTCTGAGGAGCAGTTTCTGACGACATCGTTGCTTTCCCTTTATTCTTATTGCTGTTATTTTGAGTATATGACTTACTACCCCCAGCACTTCTTGACCCGCAGGACTCTTCAACTCGGCGAATCAAGTCTTCAGTTTGCTCTCCTTGTTTGAGCAGGTCTCTCCACGTCTTAGACTCTACGGCCCCCATTTTGAGGAGCACATTGGTCTTAAGATTGTGTCGACAGGTCTCGACTAGAGTTTCCTGGATCATTCCGTGTTTGCAATTTACGGACTTCTCCCGGAACCTTTCTATGAAATCTTTAATCGTTTCTTGTTCTCCTTGTCTAGTTTCAAGGAGGGAATGAACCGTAATCTCGGTGTCATCCTCAAAGAAACGTGAGAAATAATTTCTCTACATCTAACCAGGTATTAATAGTACCTGGGGGCAGCTGCATGAACCAAGTAAAGGCAGGCCCTCGCAAAGTACTTGCAAATACTTTGGTCATGATGGGTCATTACCCATTAAATGTCCTGCTTGGGACAGGAAGTAATATATATGCTGACTGGGCGATCCCTTCCCATCGTATGGCTCTAACTTGAGCGGCTTATACTTCTATGGGTATGGTATCGTGTCCCATTCAGGAGGGTACGGTCTTGAGACCCATGCTTCTTTCAACTCCTTTTAACGCATTAAAACTTCGAGTTGATTCTGTAGCTTTTCTATCTTTTCCCCATGCGGGTCATGGAAAGAAAATCTATCGTCATCCTCATGCATTGAGCGGGCTTTCTCTTCCTGTTCTTCTTCATTCAGAGTTTCTTTGCCCTTTTTGGCATTATCTTCAACAAATCTCGATAGCATGACTTTAAGACCTTCAATCATCTTTTGCTGCTCTCGAATCATCTTTTCTTGAGCTTCAAATCTCTAATTGATATCGTCAGACTTATCTGCCATATGCAATGCTGACTTCTGTAGCCGAGTCGATATAGAGGATGGAGGCGAGGCTATAGCGGAATATCGCTGTCCTCGTCGAAAGAACCCCCTGCGAGCTTCTTATAATTTCGGGGTGGGACGGCTCCTGATCTTAGTCGAGTAACACGATGAGGTTCTTCATCGCTTGATTCTGAATCGTCATCCGTCTCTACAATTTTCTTCCCTTTCCCCACCATGTTGGAGGTTACAGCTCTCCATTGCTTCAGGGAAGTGGTTCTTGTCTTCTTAGCAGGGTTCTGACTCGACTCGTTCAATCGGTCGAACACAGATATCCTGCTCTTGCTGCAGCCACAGTTGTCCATCACGGCTGATACTGCCGTCACAAGTTGCTGGCAATGACAGACAGGCTCAACTTGAAGTTGGTCTATGCCTCTCTTTTTAGAGAGATATTCCCTGAGATCAGCGCCTTTAGCTATGGAGTCAAGAGGTCCATTCAACTCTTGAGAAGGTCTGGGAACCCACTGAAGCTTCTTTGTTTGATCAACCTTGACTCTGGGTTTGGACCGATCCTCGCGTGGCTTAGGAATAGCCTCGCGTTTCACATTGCGGGCCTGAAGAATAGCTCCGCGCTTATCCACACTAGCCTCGCGTCTCTCGCTGGCTTGGTGTGTCTTAAGAAGTTTAGCTTCTGGGATAATAGCCCCGCATGAAGGGAAGGTCTTACACGCTGGCTTATCTTTGCGATTAACGCAGATCATAGCTTCGGGCCTAGCACGATTTTTACGACTGACAACTATCTGCCAATCATCCTCACGTTCTTCGTGGGTATCAGAAGTCTTGCGTTTATTGCAAGTATTACTGGCCTCGCGTCTCTTACTTGGCTCAGTATCAGCCTGGCATGGAGAATCACACGCAGGCTTTAAAGAATTTTTATACTCGCGTAACTCGCGAGTATTGGGTATTCTGCGACTAGCGCAACCCTTACTGGCTTCGCGTCTCTCGCTAGGCACAGTAATAGCCTCGCGTGGAGAATCACACGCTGGCTCTAAAGAATTTTTATACTCGCGTGGAGAATCACACGCTGGCTCTAAAGAATTTTTATACTCGCGTAACTAGCGAGTGTTGGGTATTCTGCGACTAGCGCAACCCTTACTGGCTTCGCGTCTCTCGCTAGGCACAGTAATAGCCTCGCGTGGAGAATCACACGCTAGCTCTAAAGAATTTTTACACTCGCGCAACTCGCGAGTGTTGGGTATTCTGCGACTAGCGTAACCCTTACTGGCTTCGCGTCTCTCGCTAGGCTCAGTAATAGCCTCGCGTGGAAAATCACACGCTGGCTTTTCCTTGCTTTTAAGGCAAGTTGTATCTTTGCGTTTAACGTGGTAGAGACTGGTCTCGCGGGTAGCGCGAGCCAGTTTGCGAGGGACCATAGCCTCGCGTTCTCTGGTGTTAGCTCCACGTCCAAAGCAGGCTTTGAGGGATCTACGCCTCACTCTCCGGTTCCTGTTCCGGAGTTGGGTCCTGGTCAGTCCAGTCCCCAGGTCTTCTTCGGCAGTCGGAAGCTCATCCTTGGCTAGGATTTCTTGTGTGAACTCCGGCTCTATAGCCGCAGTCTCCAAGGATTCCCGTCTCTCGGTGGATACCTTTCTACCCGTCACTCAGGCATTGGAGTACATGCGACGATAGTGCCATGTCTCATCCAAGTCACCTGATCCGGAGGAGAGGAACTCCTCGTACTTCTGTTGGTCGATTTCAACGACCAACGTGTCTACTTCGGATCAGATCAAGTCAACGTCCGATTGCGCCACAATCTCTTCATCAGTGAAAGAGACGGCTCCCACTGTGGTCGCCAGTTTGTTCGCTGCAAAATTTCCTTTGCTTCCTTCCATTAAATAATCTTGAATTACAACGAAAGTGAACAAGATAAAAAAAAAGAACAAACTAGAGGATTTATATTTATCGCTCTCTTTTACAATATTTCGTGGGATCAGTGGCGATGGGATCTGTCGAGCAGCTCCTTTGGACGATCGAATCGTTGAACTCTTCTCTGTCGAAGATATCAGCCGATTGTAGACTATCTTCTCCGATTTTTCCCGAACTCAAGGCTCTCTCGCGTACTTGAATTCTCTAAGAACCGAAAGGAAGAAGAAAAATACCTCTGACTTCAAGGCTCTCTCGCGTATTTGAATTGCCAAAGGATTCAGAAAGAAGACAATTGCCGAAAAGAAGATCCCTAGGGTTTCACCAGGAAGGTATTTATAGCCCCAGGTTAATGCAAGAGTTTCTATCTAAATAGAACTCGTCATTATCAGGGATTCCAATCAAATATGGAATTCTGATTAGATTTGATTCGGGTATTTGGATAAGCCCAAAATCATAATCTCAATCAGTTTGAGATTCTGGTTATCTGCTTACGCGAAGCTTTAATCGCATCAAAACGCGGCGCTAAATAACCAAAACGCGGAGCTAACGCGGAGCTATTGATCATCTCCGCGTTTTACTCAAACGCGAGGCTAATATAAGCCAAATTGTGGAATCAACGCGGAGCTATTAAACATCTCTGCGTTTTATTCAAACGCAGGGTTAATATAACCAAACGCGGGGCTACTGAATTGGCTCCGCGTTCTGTTGTGGAAAATCCTTTTTAACTTAAAAATTTTCACTGCCAATAGCCATCAGCAATTCTTCCAAAGCTGCTCTTAAATTTAATGATGTTGTGAGTACAATCATGAATGATGAATTGATGAAAAAGAGTATGGGTGAGAGCACAGTTTCTACAAGTACTATTCTGTCGGTTGATAATGATAGAAAGAAGGAAAGGGGTAGAAATTTAAGCAGAGAGTTGAAGTAAAGAGGGAGATCAAAATTTAAGGAGAAGTTCAAGAAAAAGTTAGTGTATTGAAAATGTGAGACAGAGGGTCATATGAAGAAAGATTGTCCAAACAAAGACAAGGAAGGAGCGAGATGAATCCAAGTAAAGAGTATGATGACTTGTGCTTGTCTGCTCATACAGAATCGATGTCAGATATGTGGTTTGTGGATTCAGGGGCTTCGTTCCATTGCACTGCTCGCAAAGAATGGTTTGAGATTTATGTCCAAGGTGATTTTGGGCATGTGACTGTTGGTAATGAGCAGGAATGCAAAATTGTCGGTAAAGGGACAATTCAGTTGAAGTTGCACAATGGTGGAAAGTTGCTTTTACAAGAGGTCAGGCACATACCGGATTTGAAGAAGAATTTGATATCTGTTAGCAAGCTGGATGGCGAAGGTTATCAAATTCATTTGAGAAGAAACAGTGGAAGATCAGTAAAGGAGCAATGGTAGTGGTCAAGGGTGAGAGAGTGGGAACTCTATATTTGCTCTCAAGCTCAGTGGATCATGTTGTTTCTTTGGCCACCGTGAAGAATGAGAAAGCTACCTTATGGCATCAGAGGCTCGGTCACTTGAGCGAAAGCGGCATGAGGGTATTGCAATCCAGAGGTATGTTGACAGATATGAAAGATGCTAATTTTGATTTCTGTGAGAACTATGTGTTTGGAAAGCAGAAAAGAGTTAGCTTTATGAAGGTTGGCAAGGAGAAGAAAACCGAGAGATTGGAGTTGGTATATACAGATGTATGGGGGCCTTCTTCGGCGAAATCTCTTGGAGGTAATTCTTATTTTGTCACTTTCATAGATGATGCAAGCAGGAAAACATGGGTGTTCACACTTAAGCAAAAATCCGATGTTTTCAAGATCTTCAAGGTATGGAAAACTCTTGTTGAGAATGAAACAGGTTTGAAGGTGAAATGTCTGTTGTCAGGCAATGGTGGGGAATTTTGCAATAGAGAGTTCGATGACTATTGCTCTACCCACGGGATCAGGAGAGTAAAGACTGTACCGAGGACACCGCAGCAAAATGGCGTGGCTGAGAGGATGAATAGAACCATTTTGGAGCGAGCTCGGAGTATGAGACTACAAGCAGGTTTGCCTTTGCAACTTTGGGGAGCCGCTGTAGATACGGCAGTCTATCTGATCAACAGGAGTCCGGCTAGTACTTTAGATGGAGGGATTCCAGAGGAGGTGTGGTCTGGTAAGACTGTAAATTATTCATTCTTAAAAGTGTTTGGTTGTATAGCATATGCACATGTGGATCATGAGATAAGAAAGAAGCTTGATTCTAAATCTCAGAAGTGTGCATTCATTGGATACGGTGGCGACGAATATGGTTATCGCTTATGGGATTATGAGCATAACAAGGTAATTCGTAGCAGAGATGTAGTATTTAATGAGGGCTGTATGTATAAAGACCGAACGGAAAGTAAGAGTGAGAAAGCAGTGGAGAAAAAGTGCTTGGAACTGGATGAGCCACAGGATGGGATGGATCCCATGGATAAAAGAAAGGAAGAAATACCTACATCTGAAAGAGAAGAAATGCCTACACCTAAGAATACACAAGTTTCAGATGAGACCGAACAGGAAAGAGAGCCATTGACTGAAGTAGATGGTTCCAGTACTTCATCAGAGAGTGTTTCCACTTTGAGGAGAAGCACGAGGATAAGGAAGCCAACCCAAAAACTTTGTCTTCCATTATATCATATTTTGTATACTGATGCAGGTGAACCAGAGAGTTACCAAGAAGTTATGCAGGATAAACTTCATCTTAAGTGGGAGCAAGCCATGCGTGATGAGATGTCTTCTTTGGAGGAGAATCACACATGAAAATTGGTGAAGCGTCCGGAAAAGATGAAAGTATTGCACAACAAGTGGGTATACAGAGTAAAATATGAGGCAAGAGGGACACAAAGGTTCAAAGCTAGACTTGTGGTGAAGGGATACGGTCAGAGAAAAGGTATTGACTTCAACGAAATATTTGCACCTGTTGTCAAGATGACTTCTATCAGAACAGTACTAAGTATTGTGGCTGTGAAAGGATTATATTTAGAGCAGCTCGATGTGAAGACTGCTTTCCTTCGTGGTGATTTGGAGGAAGAAATATATATGGAACAGCCGGAGGGATATGAAGTTAAACGAATTGGGTATGTCGACTGAAAAGGAGTTTGTATGGGTTGAAACAAGCGCCGATGCAATGGTACTTGAAATTCGACAAGTTTATGTTAGATTCGGGTTTTGCCAGAAGTAATTCAGATCATTGTGTTTATCTACAAAAATATAAGGATGGTAACTTTATTATACTTACTTTGTATATAGATGATATGCTTGTGGCAGGTACATGCATGAAGAAAATTAATGATCTGAAGAGAAAGTTGGCAGGGAGATTCTCTATGAATGACATGGGTGAGGCTAAACAACTTCTTGGGATGCAAATTACCCGAGATAAGAAAAATAAGAAATTGTGGTTATCTCAGGAGGGGTACATCAAAAAGGTGTTGGAGAGATTCAATATGGATAATGCAAAATCGGTAACTACACCTCCTGGTGGACAGTTCAAACTATCAAAAGAGCAAGATGCTAAGACAGATGAGGAGATGAGACACATGGAGAATGTGCCTTATTCATTAGCCGTTGGGAGTCTCATGTATGCAATGCTGAGTACAAGACCAGATATTGCACATGCAGTGGGAGTAGTGAGTAGATTCATGAAGAACCTTGGAAAGGAACATTGGCAAGCGGTGAAGTGGATTTTCAGGTATTTGAAAGGTACTTCAAAATATTGTTTATGTTTTGGGGGTGATAATATTAATGTGCAAGGTTTTGTGGATTCGGACCATGCGGGTGATAGAGACAATGGCAGGACCACCACAGGTTATGTTTTTACTTTAGGAGGGACAGCAGTAAGCTGGGTTTTAAGACTACAATCAATTGTTGCTTTATCTTCGATAGAAGCTGAGTATGTTGCAGTTGCAGAAGCAAGTAAGGAGTTTATTTGGTTGCAGCGATTGATGAGTGAGTTGGGTTTTGATGGAGTGGATTGCAGGTTATTCAGTGACAGTCAGAGTGCAATTCATCTTGCTAAGAACTCAGCGTATCATTCACGGACTAAACATATTTCCTTGAGATATCACTTCATTAGATCCTTGTTGGAGGATGGTCAATTGAAGTTGGAGAAGATTGAGGGCAGCAAGAATCCTGCAGATATGTTGACAAAGCCGGTTGATGGGAAAAAGTTGAGCTATTGCTCAACTTTGGTGCATTTGTGTTGAATGCTGAAATTGGAACTTTAAACGATCGAGGTAAAAACTTTGGACACTGGGATTATCATGTATAGAGATTACATTTTTAGCAATGGTCTCCAAGTAGGAGATTGTTGCTAATGGAGTCCATTGCCATAGTGGGTTTCGATTTACCGAAACGGGTCCAAAACCGGCCCAAACCCGTTATGATATAATATATATATGGGGTGTGGTGCTAGGGTTTTGATTGAGCCAAAAGGAGCCGGAAAAAAAGCCGAAAAAACTGAGCCAAGGTTTTCTTCTTTATGCGGCTGCTGCTATTGATTTTGTGGCCAAACTAAAAATAATTAGTGGGTGGCTGTTAATTATTCTTGGCCGGAGCAAAATAATCAAGAAGGGACACAAATTGGGCAGCCTGAGTTTGGAGAAGCAAAAGTTTTTGCTTTGGTGGCTGTTTTTTGTTGTTTTGGCCGAAAGCAAAGAAGAAGGAGAAAAGAAGGTAGGGGTTTTTTTTTTGGGGTTCTTCTTCGGCGGTCGAAGCAAAGAGGAAAATCACTGCAACAAGAGGTTAGGATTTGATCTCAAAATCTTGTGTGATTTCTTTATATTTTCTCTTGTGGTTGAGAACTAGAAAGTTGTAATTCTCTTTTGATATAGTGAAAATTTTTCGATCGTGTCCCCGTGGACGTAGGCATATTTCCGAACCACGTTAAATCTGCGTGTTCTCTATCTCTACTATTTTTTTTCTCTTCGGTTAACTATTTAATTCCGCTGGTTGTTGTATTAGTATTATTCCGCTATCTTTTGCTAACAGAATTCAGCGTTAAGCATTTGCGGTGCCTGAGGAATGACGTTGATGTAAATCTTGCTGAGCAAGTGAGGCAATCCCTTGCAGTTCCAGTTTATTGGTTGTCACCAAGGGTAGCATCCAGGCGCTATATCGATGTCTATGAGAAAAAGGAGGTAAAATGTCTGCCTTTGCTTGAGCTAGCCAAGTTAGACTTCAATATCGTCCAAGTCTTGCATCAAAGAGATATAAAAGACTTGTCAAGGTAACTAAAAATTGTTTTGCTTTCAATTTTTTTGTGTTACGCAATATCATTACAATGCAAACTTAATTAGTTAATATGTTGAAGTTCAATAATATTCATTTAACTTGTGCATATTATGTTAGATGGTGGGAAAAACTAGGTCTGGCTCAAGCAGTAAAATTTTCAAGAGATCGTATATTTGAGAATTACCTATGAGGGAATAGAACCGCATTCGAGCCGCAATATTCGAAGTGTAGAATGGTGTGCACAAAGCTCATTAGCGTTCTAAATGTGATTGATGATCTCTACGATGTATATAGCACACTAGAAGAAGCTAAACATTTTACAATAGCAATTAGAAGGTAAATTCCAATTTGATTTAGTAGTTTTTTTTTTTATGCATGCATTAATTTAAGAAAACAAACTGACATCTAGTATTATTTTTTCTCTCGTTTGTTTAAGGTGGGATCTTAGGGCTGCGGAGGGTCTTCCTTACAACATGAAGTTGTGCTATCTGGCATTGTACAACTTCGTTAATGAGACTGCATATGATATCTTCATGGATTCTGGGTTAGATGTTAGATACTATTTAGAAAGAGAGGTATTATTATGGCTACCACTCGATTACTTATTGCTGTTTCTTTAAAATTACTTTCCTTCGTTTTAAACCTTCTATAAAATTTAAGTTAAATGCATAGTACTGATTATATTCAACCAAATTATTTATCAGTATATTTGTCTGTGCGAATCATATATGAGAGAAGCAGAGTGGTTTCACAAAAAAATAACACCGTCGCTTAAGGAGTACATGGAGAATGGTTGGACTTCGGTTGGTGCCCGCATCCTTACATACTACGCTCTTTACTATGCAGGGCACACAAACTCGCTTGATCATTTTGATCAAGCACATGAGCTAATATATTGGTCATCACTAGTTGTCCGACTCATCGATGATTTAGCACCATCAAAGGTAAGATAAACACACGTTCTTTAGATCTAATATTTACTTGTCCTAAACAAAAAGAATGGCAAACTTGATTAAAAACTATAGTAGGATATGTTACTTTCTATGGACTGCTCCTTAATAAGAAATCATTGTGACTTACTTGTACATTTTATTGTTCAGGCTGAAATAGAAAATGGAGAGACATCATTATCAATCCAATGTCATATGAAGGACTCAAGTGAATCATATGAAGCATCAAAAGAATTTATCAAGGATTTAATCAAAAGCTACTGGGAAGATCTTAATAAGGAGACTCTCAATAAAGATCTTTCTCGAATCTTTGTTTATATGGTCGTAAACACACCGAGAGCATGCTACACCATGTTTGAGAAAGGAGATGGCATCGGGGACGGCACTGGCATAGTGAAGTATTATATAAATTCATTGTTCATTGAACCAATCCCCATGGAATAATGATCAATACAGTTCATTAATTGTGCTAGTAAGTTGTACTTGTAAACCGTAGAGCCATGTCTTTAGTGTTATCCCTTATGTGAAGCATGGACTATGAGTCTAAGAGGCATGGTTTTAAATTTTTTTAATTTGCTGTTGGTAGAAACTGTAGCCATACATTACAATTTCAATAAATTGAGATCCTATTCAGTATGCCCTCTCTTCCCTACTAGCGCATATATATATATATATATATATATATATATATATATATATATAGTGCCCTACTATTCAGAACATTGGATAGATGAGTCATTCGGCGATATTTTGGCAAAAATATACTAATTCTCATTGCAATATTAATTATTACCATAATTAAACATATCAAAATAATACCTTAATAGAAATGATAATATTTACTTAATGAACAAAATTGTATTATAATATATATATATCATAATGGAAATAAATATAGAGAAATAATTTAAAATAAAATATAATACTTAAATGTGGAAGAAACATAAGATAATAAATATAAGAGTGAAAAAAAAAACAGTGCTCGCCTACTAATTTTAGCTACTATTTATAGTAATTTAGATCTTTAACACACCTAGCCCATTAGATCGTGATAAAAAATAATAATACAAGTATAAATAGGTAAAATATGAAGTGACTAAACTAAAATAATCATGCATGTATTAGATAGGGAAATATTGATGAATATGAACTTAAATACAAATATGAGATAATTTCTTATCCAAACACTTGTTAGTAGGTATTATACTTACAATGATGATCTAGTGTACATATCAAGTACACTAGTCTAGTGTGTCATACATTATTGGAGAACGGTAACACTGTTTTGGTTAGAGCTATCCCACTTTTCCATAATATAAGGGGACATTGGTAATTATGGTCCGAGCATACTCCTCATGTCCTTAAAATAAAGAGGTCAATAGCTTGCCACTTACATTCAGGTTGTTTATTCATACAAACTTGGGTTCCTCCGAACCCATATATTCATTAATTTCTCTTTGTCTTTTCAATGTATAAATTTCAATTCAATTTAATTCATGAGGGTTTTCATTGTCAATATCTATAATATCCATAATCTCTGTAATAACAATCATTGGATCCACCCAATCACCATTTACCACTATTCAATTCTGATTAACTAATTTCAATATCAATAAACATCTTTCGATATCGATTTAGAATAATAAAATAAAATGTAGATTCACACAATCAATTATAACTATAGTCCTTGGTCTAATTTGGTTTCTTTACTCGAATATGTTATACTTATGTTAATCAACAACAACAACAACTAAGTCTTT
>JAYEPQ010000003.1:47187295-47199795 GCA_036321105.1 Dracaena cambodiana
TTAAAGTGAAATGTCAACTTCTAATAAACAATTATCATACTCATTAATTAGGTTAGTATCTCACATATCGTAAATTAAAATTAACTTTGAACCATACTAGAAAATCCACATAAACAACAAAAGATCATAGGCCAAAGTCCAAGTCATTTAGACTTGTTTGGACCACTGGGTGGTGGTATTAACTGCTACATGGTGGTTCAACCAATTGTGGACCTCCAAAAATTTCTTCACGAAGTCCAATCAACTACATATGTCTTAATTTCAACAGCTAAATATTCAGTTTTAAGATTTAAAACAATTAAAACTAAACTACTAATCTCTAATGATTTTCCTAACTTTGCTTCCTATTAGATCAATAATCTAACACATAGGAAATCAATTTAACATTTAGATCATACCAGAGATATAAGGACCTAAATAGGAGGCTACATACCAAAATTCGGACGATTCGGCATTAGTAGGACCACTACTTATTGGTATATACCATGATATGGCAGTTCAGTATAACAGATCAGGGTGAAATTTAGAGTAGAAAATCATCAAGTCTTATATGAATTTCTCATTCATTGATCCAAAGAGAATGATATGCATTACAAGATGTACAAATTTTAAAATAAAAAACTTAAAAGAAAAAGGTTTAGAAGAAGGATCTTAACTTGTCTTAGGTCCAATACTCCTATATATAGTTGCTCCAAGCCTCGGTTCCTCCTTCTCTCTTTTGCCGGTATGCCCTTGGCTTGCTTTGGTTGCAAGTGTGTGAGTTTTTTGTGAAGAGATCAAATGAAGAAGAAAGTCTCATATATATAGTTGTATAGGAGAGTGGCATACTTGTAAATAAATTAAAAATCAAGCCCATTTCAAGAGGGGACAAAATGATTACTCAAAATTTCTACGTTATGCAAGTTTACATTGTTGGTAAAAGGAAATTAAAATTATATTTTGAAAAAGAATATTATCTGAGAAAAAGATATTTACTAACATAGAGATTTCTATTTTGTTATTATGCTGATCATCCATTCTTTCATACACCCTAAGTTCCAATAAGCTACTCACTCATCATTAGAGCTGGCCAATTAATGATAAGTCCTATTACCTGTGGTTGGAGAAAGAAAAGAAAAGAAAAGGAAGGAAAATTAATAATTAAGGTTTTTGGATCAAGAAAATTCAATATTACCCAAAAAATTCTCATAAAAATATTAAAGATAAAATGGAGCTAAACAAGCATGATAAAATTTATGGAATAGTTTGATGTATGGTTTGAGATATAGAAAATGGTTAGATATGAAATCAGTAAATCAAAAACTAAGTATTTGCCAGTTTTGGGACTGTCTCAGAATATTTCAAGAACCAAATATCAAAATACTTTAATAATATTTACTCCAAAGATGAATATTATTTAGAGTTGTGAAATTCATGATATGCATAGAGTAAGACCAATCAGTTATTAATTGATCCATGCATATGAATTCTGAGAAAATCACCAAACTAAAAAAAAAAGGTAAATTGATGACCCCCAAGCTCAAAATTTTATTTGGGTCACAAATTTCAAAAGGATGGATTAGAAGTCGAATTGGTTGTTGATAGAGGCAAATTAGTATTTCTGCTAGTCGATGCACAGAATTGAGCATAGAAATACAAAATAGAATCAATATGTACGATAATAAACTAACACTAATGCTTGGGGCCAATAGGTTGATGTGGCTAGTATGTTGCGTATTAGCTTGGAGAGTTGCTGGTTATATATCCCATCCCCTTAAGAAAATTTCATTCTTGAAATTTGAAACTAGGATTATATGATGCAAGATCTGATTTTAACAAAATATAATCCAATCCGAAATAGCTGCAAGAGATAGGATTTGCCTCGTCATTCCTATCAACAAATATAAGGGCTAAAGATACAATGGCAAATGTCTTTAAAATCTACTATTAAACATCCTAATACATAACTGCAATAGTCGCTATTGAAGAATGAATCTCAACTACTGCCACATTATTATAACAAAATTCTTAATAATAAAAACATAAGTCATGGACAAAATCATGATCTAATGGATGATTCTAGAGGGTGGACCAATGGTGAGCATGATTTCATAATGCAAGATATAATTTTATAATAGGAGATATGATTAGGCATAGAAGGGTGTTATTAATCAAATACTCAAAGGAAGAACTCATAGTATAAGAGTATGTATAGTTTATATGTTAATGAGTTTAATCGATAAGTATGATGATAAGTAGGAAATATGCTATATGATTTAAGTCATACCCTGCACAAAAGAAGTAGGTAATGAGTCCCTAGGTACATTAGGTTGCTATGGAACTGCCTCAAACATTCCAAAATGTACTGATGGCTGATGGTCTCATTATGTACATTACTTCCTTACCTGAGTTCTTCTTCATGAAGATGCGCATCATCCCAAATTAATGGCCTACTCCCCTTTGATCATGGCCTCGTGCCTATCTCTGCGATGGCACTGGTATTTCTGGTCTTGGTCATGTCAATCTTTGTTATTGAGGTGGTCCATTAATTCTGCATTGCTGGTAGGGTGGTGTTGGTACTGTATGCAAACCTTCTCTTATTGTTTCTTGGCATTCTTCTTTGCGGACACTTGGATAGTTAGCAATCTGATGCCCCCACATACCATATACTAATCTAGTCCCAATTTACATTTCCCTCGGGCATGCCCTACCTTTTGATAATATTTACAAATAACTGGCTCTTGCTCCACTATTTTTTTTTATTCATAGCGGGGTTTGGTAACCGCACCTTGATATATCATCTATCATCAGATCATGCTTCCTCTTTTGTTTCCCCCAACTCTTTCTTTTTCTAGTTGTGATTTGTTCTTGTGTCCTAACTGCGCTCTGTACTTGTGAATTTGTTTTTAATATCAGGATAGCAATCTTCTTTTGAATATCATAACTCAACCTTGCTAGAACCTTCATACTCAATCTTTCTTTGCCTTCACCAGCTTCGTAGCAAACTGACTTAGTTTAAGAAATATTATTACATATTCATCGACCATCTTGTCTCAAGTTGATGAACTTTAGTTCCAGATCCCACCGGGATATCAATAGAAAGAACTTATGGTTGAAATTTTTTGCAAACACCTTCCAGTTGATCAAATTCAATAAGCACGCTTTTCACATAGCTACTAGGTACATACAATATCCATTAGTTGGATCCTCACAACTTCTTCCACTCTATTTTTGGTATTCAAGCAGTTGTCCGTAGATTACCTATATCCACTAGCCACTATTCAACATTCATCAGATTTTCTATATCATAAAAAGTTGATGGATTCAATTTCCTAAAGTCCTATATTATTCCTTAAATCGCACGCCTCTGGATTTGGTGTAGTTGTCATCTCAATTGTTCCTACTAGACCTTCTTTCAATAACCTGCTTGTTCATATTGCTACGCCTGAACTTGCTGTTATTGTGCATGTGTTTGTTGTGCTGACACTGAGTCACGATGATTATCCTTAACAAGCCTCTAAGATCATTGGTATTGATGCTCCTGCCAAGGCCATTTTTAGCAATTGTACTAGGGCCATTCCTATTTTGCAGAGCTATCTCTTTAAAGATAAAATAGAGATAGGAATCCATATGGAATTTCAAAATAGAGCAATGGAATGAAAAGAGTGGGAAATATTAATGGCACGAATTCTAATGATGGGATATTGAATGAGTCAAACAAAAGAAGATGTATAGCTAATGAATACACATATGTAGCAGAATTCTAAGGTCAAGTCAATCTAAGATCCAGATTAATCTAAATCATTTAGACTAATTTGAGAATGTTGAGCTTTAATATCATCTTGTAACATTTTATTTTCACATATTTTAAGAAATGGAGTGCATTACCACAGGGCACACTCAAAATCAAAATGGTGTACATAAGGCTTTAAATTGTATCCACAATATAGCCATATGTCATATTAACAAGAAATAAAATAAATCTTCTATATGTCACACGATCAAAAAAATTTGTATCTTCATTAAAAAGTATAACAAATTATGTACAAGATACAAAACATGTATACAACAAAAAATATAACTAGATACAAAAAATTCAAAAGTATAAAGGTACAAAAGATCTACAAAAGCCAATCTTCGTGCCTATCACATACCGTCGACTTGCCCCAAAAAATATGGGCCTTCTACTAAAAGCGGAGTGCGATCCTCGAGCTCTACACCTAGGGTATAAGAAACTAGAGAATTAAACCTAATAAGTGGAGGAAAAGGGAATGGAAAGAGAAAAAGTACATGAAATGGTAAATATAAATGTAAAATTGAGAGGTCAAATATATGATAAACGTTCACAGTCAGATGTCCGGGTGAACTAGCTATGACAAATGATGTACCTTAGGTGTAGTTATAGTAGAGATATTATTAATATGGACTGTTAACAGTCATATAAAACCCATCATCACATGTATTATGTATACCTACGAAAGAACTAAAGATAAACTCCATTACGCAACCCTATACTCTGTAACATGCCAAGGGTTCTAGAGGTGGCCTATACAAATACAAAAGATCACCTTCCCTTAGACCGCGCAACACTTATCTCCATATAGTCTTCCTAATATTAACTCAGCATTTAATCCCGTCGGGACTTTAAACTGTTTGATTATTAGTTATGTTATTCAAAATAAAATTAGGCATAAAGCTAGGTGTATAATAATTGATAAGTCTCAATGGATTTTAAAGGTGGCAAATTCGTGGACTGCCCTCATTGTTTTATTGAGACATTCTAATCCTTCGTGCCACTTAGATCCATGAGTATTAGTAGTGGACTCTATATCACTATTAGTGGGGGTAATACCTCACCAAGAATCTCATATGTTCTGAAGGCGAACATGATCTTTATGTAGGCTCTATACCACAATTGGTAGGTCAGTGCTTCCAAAATCCCGTCGAGTCTTACTATGCACTTTATATCATAGTTGGTGGGTGCATACATCACCCAGAATTCTTAAAATACGGCTCTTAACAATGTCAATAACTATATATAACTATATGTCATAGCCCAATTCCCATTACTCAAGATTAGTTTGTTACACATCATGATATATAAAATCTAATTCAAGTTTGTTTTGTCCTGTTTCAACATATTTTATTATATTTTATAAGGTTTAAGACACTCAGAATGACATAAGAAATGTTTGGGTAAATGTTTAATCGGGCCTAACCAAGTCAGGTACCTTTTGCACCAATATAAGGTCTCAGAAAAAATCACATGGAGTTTGGATAAAGCCTGGCCACTGCCTAGCAGTAAAACTAGAGGTGGCAAATGGGCCGGGTGTGGCTCGGATGAGCCGTGCCGTGCCTCAGCTGGGGTCGCCCATTCCGTGGGCACGGTGCGGCCCGCCTGGGCCGAGCCGTGTCTGGCACGTACCAAGCATGGCTCGGCCTGGTTTTTTAATTTTAAAAAAAAAAACTGATTTAGCCGTTATGGAGGGGTTGCAATTTTTTTTTTGCACAGAGCCCCTCATGGCTATATTTATAGCCATTGAGATGAAATTTGCAATTTTGTTTTGCAATTTTTCCCCCAACAGTCAAAATGGCTGTTTGGGGGGGGGGGGGGGGGAGGGGGTTTGCAATTTATATTTGCAACGAAAAACCTTTCTTTCCCTATAAATAACTCTTCATCTCCTCAATTTATATTCTCCTCAATTATATTTTTCACACAAACAAACTCTAACTCTCAAAACTCCTATTAATTCTTAACTCTCTCAAGAAAGTATCAAGTGATAAAGCAGTTTCAAGCAAACAAGTCTCAACATGAAAATTCAAGCATACCTCATTGGCCTCAACTCTAATCTCTCAAGCAAG
This sequence comes from Dracaena cambodiana, assembly GCA_036321105.1. Lineage (NCBI taxonomy): Eukaryota > Viridiplantae > Streptophyta > Magnoliopsida > Asparagales > Asparagaceae > Dracaena > Dracaena cambodiana. The sequence goes on from JAYEPQ010000003.1 coordinate 47,193,137, forward strand.
TTTCTCTTTGGTTTTTTGATTTCCTCCGTCTAGTGCTCATCTGTCTACTCTATCCCTCAAGTGGTTCACTGCTCGAGAGGTATTTATGATTTGAAGTTTTTTATTTGATTTTTTTGAGATTTTTTGAAATGGATCCATACTCGTCCGGCGTTTCTAGCTCTCAAACTGTAGGTTCTTTTTCTCTTTTTTTAAAAAGTGAAGAATATCAAAACCTTTGCCAACTCTTAGAACATCCTTCTCAAGTACCCTTTTGTATGCCCGAAGAAGAACCAACCGAAGTAACCATACCCGAGACCCAAACAACCACCCCCGCTAAGACTTTTAGATCGGACATATGAAAATATTTTTAAAAAATTATGGAAAATGGACCACCCCCTTTAGGACTTCTAGGTGTAAATATTGTCAAAAAATATATTCATTCTCTTTAGGTAGTGGAACGAGTCACCTTAAAAAACACCTAGACAAAACTCACCCACCAAATGAACCACATCAAATACAAATAAATACCTATGCAGGATCATTAGGAATTCGTAAATATAATCCTATAAGCGCTAGAGATAATTTAAAAATATTTATAGTACATGACGAGCAACCTTTTTTTTTTTTAGGAAAACCGAAAATTTGAAAAAATTTTAAAATTAATATTTACTGACAAATTTTAAAAAATCCCATGTTCTACATGTAAATCTGACACAGTTAAAATATATAAAGATAGGAGGAAAATTTTAATTGTTATTTTAACATCTTTGATTTTTCGAGTTGCTATAACTGCAGATTGTTGGGAGGCTCTAAATAGTTGTCATATTTATGTATAACGACTCACTATATAGATCAAGATTAGCATATGTAGAAAAGAATAATTAGATTTAGGAGATTTGAATTCCCTCATAATGTACATAATTTATCACAATCCCTACTTAGTATTTTTTTTGACATTTGGAATATGAAGAAAAATATTTTTCATTTTTTCGATAATACTTCTGAAAATACGGCCGCAATATTACAAAATCAATTTTAGATGGAAAATTATTTCACATTAGGTGTATTTGTAGCATACTTAATTTATGTGTACAAGATGGATTAAGAATAGTAAGCGATTCAATAATTAAACTTAGGAAGACAATATTATTTATTAAAAATAGTGGGCCAAGAAGACAATCATTTAAATAAATATGTAGGAATTTTAAAATCTCACCTAAAATTTTACCTCCAGATATAAAAATAAGATGGAATTCTACATATAAAATGTTAAACACAACAATTCAATATAAAAATATAATAAATATGTTTAATGAAATTGAGTTACCAATATATAGTTTAGATATTAATGAATGACACTATTTGCATTGCATTTATAAGTTTTTAAGTAAATTAAAATTGCAACTAGAGCACTGTCAAGTACTTATTACCCAATTACACATATTACACTATATTATCCAATCGAAATTAGTTCGATTTTTAATGAATGTAGGAATCACCCAATACTTGAACATATTGTTCAACCTATGGAAAATAAATTTAATAAATATTTTAAAAAAAATTTATACTTTTTATATTTCGCAACTGTTGTGGATCCACGTTGTAAGTTAAATGACTTGAAATTTTAATAGATTTATTTTATAAAAATATGTGTTATGAAGATAATATTAGGAATTTAGTTAATGATATTAAAATTTGTTTAGATATTATGTACAAAACAGATGAAGATATGTATGGTAATAAAACACAATCTACAAAGGAACCAACTATTAGAGAAATTCGAAATCTAATAATATCATCCGTATTTCACCGGAAAAAAGCTAGGCAATTTAGTACATATTTTAATGAATTATATTATTATTTAGAAATGGCTAACTATGAAGATGACATATTCCAAGAAAATTATGAAGCCTTTGATATTTTGACTTGGTGGACATTACAGGAAAAAATATATCATGTGCTTTCCAACATGATCCGTGATTTACTAACTCCTCTGGTGTCTACTGTAGTATCAGAGTCTACTTTTAGTACAGGTGGTAGAGTGCTCATGGAGTGAAGAAGCTCAATGATAGTAGACACACTGGAGATATGTGTTTGCTTGAAGGACTGGCTAGACGCAGAAGAAAAATAATAAAGATCATCTAATAAAATAGAATTAGAGAGCTCACCAGAAGATGAACGAAAAAAACTTTTATTTTTATCTTTTCAGATTGTAATTTCTACATTTGTTGGGATTTTTATGTATTTTTTAAAAAATTTTATGTAATCTTTAACTCATAAATCTATTGAAAAAAATACTAAGAACAAATTGAGAGTTATAGTCAGGGTCCTCTCCACTCTCTTCGGGCTTTGTATAATTTCTAAAGATATTTATAGAGTAATTATATCAATATAATGAGATTTAATATAATAAAAGTTTATTTTTGCTATATTTTATTCTTATTAAACCTAATTAAATTAAGCTGATTATTCTCTTAAACTAACTTAATAATAGAATTAATAATTTAAAAAAATTAAAAAAACGAGCTGGCCTGGCCTGGCTCGAGCACGGCACGTGCCCGACGAGCCGTGCCGACGGGCTGATCTCGGGCCAAGGGTCGGGTAGCCGTGACGTGTCTAGGGCACGGCAAGACCATGCCCAGCACGGGCCGTGCCCAGGCCGGGCCGGGCACGGCCCACTTGCCACCCCTAAGTAAAACGCGTTAAATAGTGATCTCCTTTGGTTAAAACCACATACTTCTAGATTAGAAAAATCTAATTATTAACATAGAATGTGATTATATCATATAAATAGATTTTACCCCACTGAAATATTTATTTTCTAATTACAATAATTAAACATATTAATATGAAATATCAATTTCTAATAAACTATCAGGCTCTCTAGTCAAGTTATTATCTAGATTATTGTAAATTAAAACAAACTTTGAACAATTCTAAAAAAACCCACATAATGAACACAAGATCATATGCTAAAGTCCAAGTCACTCTAACTTGTTTGGACTACTGGGCAGTGGTATTAACTGCTGTTTGACAGCTCAACCAAAAAACCTCCTAAAATTTGGTCAGAAAGTTCAATTAACTATGTAAATCATAATTTCAATATCTTGTTAAAATTTAGCTTACTATAACATAAATCTCCAATTTCAAGATTTGCACCATTTAAATTAATATATCAATCTCTAATGATATTTCAAACTTCGATCTCAGTTCAACTATAATCTAATGCATAGGAAATTGATTTAATATTTAGATCACACTAGAAATATAAGGGCCCAAAAGGAGTTACGTACCAAAATTTGGGTAATTTGGTCTTAGTAGAACCGCTACCTAGTGGCAAGTACTGCTACGAGGCGATCTCAGTAAAGCCAATATTGGTGAAATTCTTGAAGTAGAAAGATATCAAATCTTACATCCCATAGGCTGATCTAGATAAAATGATATGCATAATACGATGTAAGGATTCAATTGTAAAAAACTTAAAAACAAAATGGTTTAGAAGAAGGATCACTACTTACCTTAAGTCCTATACTCCTATAATTACTTCAAGCTGCAACTCCTCCTTCTTTCCTTTACTATATGCCCTTGGATTGCCTTGGTGTGAGTGGTGGAGTTTTTGAGATGAGATTAAATGAAGAAGAAAGGCACATATATATAGTTGTAAAGAAGAGTGGCATTTTTGTATATGAATTAATGACCAGGCTCTTCAAAATGGGTCCAAATGATTACTACAATTTACTAGGTCATGCAATTTTCTATGGCTGCTCAGAGGAAATTAAAATTAATTTTTAAAAAGAATAATTAGCTTAAATAATGATAGTGAGAAATGTAGGGACTTCTATTTTATTATTTTTATATTTAAGATATAATCATTAGATCCTAATTATCCAAGTTCCATGCACCCTAAGTTCCAATAAGCTCTTCTCTCACATTACTACTGGTCAAAATGATAAGACTTATTTCGTTTTGATAGAGAGAAAAAGAAAATTAGAAAAAAAAAGAAGGAAATAAATAATTAGCGTTTTCGGGTTGGAAAAATTTAATGTACTCAGAAAATTCCTAGATAAATATTGGAGATAGAATGGAGAAAAAAAAAGCATGATAAAATTCATAAAATACTTATGCATGGCTTTAGAGATAAAAATTTGCTAAAGCTGAAATTGGCAAACCAAAACCGTGTATTTCGTGGGTTTTGTGATTGCCTGAGATATTCTAAAAACAATTCCAAAAATTATAAATATTAGAAAAAATAACCCAAAATTGGAATGCCCTTTGGAGTTAGAAATTCAATCTACGCATATAAGAAATCATATCGATTGTCAATTGGTTCAATATTACTAAATCTAGACTTTCTCAGGAAATTAAGAGAAAATCTAAAAAATCTAGAAGCAAATGGATGACCTTGACGTTGAAATTTCAATTTTGAGTATGGATTTTAAAATGGATGGATCAAAAGTAAATCGGTTCATGATAAAATAAAATTTGAGTTTTTGGCCTGATCAACAAATAGATTCAGGCATAAAATAAAGGATAGAATCAATACACCGTATTGAACAACCATCAATTCCTAAGCCCCATATGTTGGTGGGACCAGTACGAAGTGCACTAGTTTAGAGAGCTGAATAGTTATTGTCGGATTTGCATTTGCGACGACCTATGATCTCGTGCTTATTTCTAGATGGAAGTAGTGTGCATCAATTTTGGGCCTTTGATTTGAAAAGATTGTATCGCAAACACAACCACAAGTTGCTTGGAACTTGAGTAAAGCATGTGTTGGTGATGTTGGAGAGTTGACTTTCACTACTCGCTTGATTTTTTTTTTTTTTACTTCTTATCTTGCAAACCTCCCAAAATAAACATAAAACAAGCACCAAATAAAATTGAGTTAGAAAAATGCGTGCAGTAATCTGTATCCAATAAATAAAAGTATAAAATTAAAAAATAGAATAGATATCCCTTACTCTCAAGGATTATCTCTTTGGAGGCAAAGCCCTAACCCTCATTTTATAGAATCAACAGTAAAACTATATATTTTTATCATTAAATTTGAATAAATCAAAATTAAATAAATTAAAAATGGTAAAAAAATATGAAAGAAAGTTTAAAGAGGCTTTTTTGGACTGAGAGGCATGATGACAAAATTTGAGATCATTCGTACCAAGATCGCAAAGAATCGTATCCCTAAAACATCGAAAAAGCTACCGATAACATCATATGATCATCATTTTAGCACCAAAATTGACACCAAGTCTCTGGAATGACTATGAATGAGTAAAATTGAAGAATTTTCATTGTCCTCTAGAAAAGGGTGGTGAACGGTTATTTATAATCGAAAAAATTTAGTTTTGGATAAGCTTCTCTGGATGACGTATCATAAGTCATCCACAGAATTTAAATGATCTATGATAGGCTTTCTAGACTTTAGAGGGCCTATCATAGGCCGTCCATACTTTCTGGATGTCCTGTGGTAAGTCTCCAGAAGGTGGGCCCTCCGGGGGCCCTGAGCATAAATAAAGTTTGGGTGATGTTGAACTGAAATTGGATTGGACGGTCGATATTTGAGGATTAATTTTTAAATTTAGATTTTGTTTATTGCAAAATGAGAAGAAGAAATTTAAATTATGGATGAGAGATTTTATAAATCAGCTGATTTTATCGATAAATGGGGCAAATCAGATTGAATCGCAAAGGATAAGAAAGGTCATAACCGATCCAAGTGCCTCTGTCAATTTTGAACTTCAACTTTGAACCAATATAATGCTCTCATCCAAAGTCCAAATGAGACAAATAAATATACCAAATCGAGGATCTCAACAAGATAAATCTGACCGGTTCACAATCGGAGTCTGGAAAGACCTTGATAAAAAGCAATCTTCTTTGATGACCTATGATAGGCTCTTCTGGATGGCTTATCATAGGCCATCCAAAAACTTGGGGCTTAATAAACACATAAATGAGTTCTTGAATCAATTCTAAGCAATTTTGTCAAAAGAACCAACATAATTTGAGATCATTTGAGAGTAAGTCAAAGGGTTGGACTAAAAACCGGTACGATTTAATGATGGAAAATCCAAGAGTAACTTATTTTGATCATAAATATCGAGAGTAATTTGTTTTGATCACATATACCTCATTCGAAGTTAATATTAGATGTTGTGACCAGTTGATTTGTGGCTACTCAGATTACTAAATTCAATGGTGTAATCATATTGGAGTAATTAAGTTTGTATTAAAAATATAGGAATCTAGATATGAAACTCGATAAAGATCTAAATAAAATCAATGGACATGATTGAGACACAATAATGGAATTAAGAAGATGGAAGAAACGGAATAAGACTGGTTCTCAAACAAAATTCTAGAATCAAAATCAAGAAAACTACAGATCTCACAATTATGAAATAGCTGCGGAAACTCTCATCAACAGAATGTCCCCTTAGTTATCTCATTAAACAAAGTGATTCGAGTGGAGTTGAGTAATTAAGGTAAGAATTGACCAATTTCAACGAGATAGAATTTCCTATCTCGATCTAGGAAAAAAATTAAAAAGCAAAAGAAATTTAAATCAACATCACGACTTTATCAATGTTGGACACTGGGGTCTGGTAGAAATGGAAAATAAGTGCTCTTGGATTCAAATAGAGTCTTCACCACTTGTATTGATTCCTCACAGAAAAAGA
>JAYEPQ010000003.1:47202295-47279795 GCA_036321105.1 Dracaena cambodiana
ATTTCCATTTATATATGTGTGTGTGCAAGCGCTCGCGGCGTGTGTATATATTTATATGTATGTGTGTGTAGGTAAATAAATATATGTATATAATTTTTAAATAATTATTTGGTTTTTCACTCAAGTATGCTCCCTCCTAGCATGGAGGTCTATTTCTGCTGTAATGATTTCAAAGAAAACTTAAAATGGAGTTACAAAAGACTAAAAGCCAAACATAAATTATTTTTTTCAATATAAATCTCATTTACTACCGACAGGTTCATTCGTAACTGATATTAACAGTGCCGAATGACTTGGAGCCGAGTCAGGTAACATTCGACATCTGGAATTGATATCGGGTAGTGACTGTGACTAATGACTTGCGCATCGCATCTATCATTCGTCAAATCTAATTGATATTGACTATTGAAAGTGCCGATTGGCGAGTAACTTGGACAGAGCACCGCATCTGTGACATTCGGCATCTAGCAATAAAACTAGCAGAAGCTTGCTTGCCCTTGCCATGCTCATCTCGTCATAGCCTTAGCCCACCTGTTTTTTCTCCAAGAAAAATGGCCTCGATGCCGCAACTCACCACATCCGGCCATCTCCTCCCAGTAGCGCGGAACAGCCTCTCGCTTGTTCAATTCCACCGGCCAGACTCTGGCTCACTCTTATTCCCCAAGGTTAATTTTCGTCTTACGTAGTTTTTTTCAAGCTAATAAGTAACGTTGAGAACTATACGGTAAGTACTGATAATGTCTTTTTCTTTTCTGAATTTCGACAGAAGCACCAGGGATTCACATTCATGCATAACGGAACTATACGGACCGTGCAAGCAGTACAGACCTTCCCATTTCCGGAGCTAAAAGATGCCGAATCCAGACGCTTCTCCGACTATCATCCCACAATTTGGGATCACAAACGTATCGAATCGATTAGTAGCCCTTATGAGGTAAGTCAACTACTATTAAGCATTCAGTAAAGTTATAATTTTCAACCTTAAATAGATTTTAGCTATAAGTGTAACCCACCACTCAGGAATTGGGTATCGCAATATATTCGCATAGGAATATTAGAGATATTTAGTAGGACGACCAGCTAGAATTCGGAGTTTTCCGATTGCATCCGAAGGTATTAGCCTCTGATCGAACTCCGACCGACTTCGCTCGGAGTTGAGCGAAGCCGTCGGAGTCAGGCAAGGAGTTTATTTTCGGATGTTCAGTTGGATAGACGGTAGAATTTGAGGTTTTTCGATCAGATCCGAAAATATTAGGCTCTGGCCGCCACTGAAATTTTTTTCCTACCGAACTCCAACTGACTTCGGTCAGAGGCGGGCGAAACCGTCGGAGTCGGTGGTCAAGTTCTCCCCTAAGAAATGTACTAAATTTTCAGTAGAATGCCAAACCCGCAATATATTCGTATAGAAATATACTAAGATTTCAATAGTAGGTCATAAATTAAAATAGTTACTGAAATTTATGAATTAAAATAATTTATAATTAACTATAGATTCTTCCAAAAACAAACTAGTTACAATTATTTTTATAACTTTATAAGGATCATTGTAAACTATTTTATTTTTTATATCACATCCGATTTAGGATTACTGAGATACGGGTATTACAATAAGATAGACCAATAGAAAAAAGTAGCTCTTATCAGTTATCACAAACTAGTACAATTGTGCCACAAAAACTTCTTAGTTTGGCTACAGTTAATCACCACCAAAACAATTGCATTCTGAATACATATTACAAGAAAAAAAATTGATTACTCATCAATCACAACCGTCTCCCCATCTGTTGACCTCTTGTGAACTTGAAGCATCTCAGCAGAATTTACGGCCACTCCTCTAGAGCTAGACGACCAGCAACTCGTTTTGGGACCTCTGGAATCAATAAATTTTAATTTTATTTTATAAAAATCTATCTCATCCCCACTGTTGTAGTCATAATCTCGAGTGATTAAGTTAGAACTTAGAAGCAATTTGGCGTCATATTTATCAATTGATTGCAGTTGACGTAAGTTGTTCTAAACATAAACATTACCAGCTTTGCATTTTACTTTCGTGTATAGTTCAGGTGAAAAATAAACAGAAGTTGATACTCGCACCACCTATTCATACAAGTGCTTTGTCTTCGCACTTTTTATTATGAATTTATATTATTATCTGAAAAAAAAAATTATTGCCCGAGAATCTGCATGAACCCAAAATTTCTTCATTGCTTCCATCATAAATAACTTTTTTTGCTTCTCTCATTCTCACAGGGTGGAGATTTTGACACAACGATTGATCAGCTGAAGAGTGAGGTCAGGCAGTTGCTCATAGGAACGGATGATCCGTTATCAAAGCTAGAACTTATAGATTGGATCCGCAAGCTTGGGCTCAGGTATCATTTCGAAGAGGAGATCGCAGGTGCGCTAACGGGATTCTTGTGCACGGATAGAATCGAGGGACTCCAGGGACTGAAGGAGACAGCCCTGTGCGTTCGGCTCCTTAGAGAGCATGGCCATTTTGTGTCCTCTGGTATGATCGCGTGACTCCTTTTCTGGGAAATTCTATCTGCGCACACGGAACTTTACTCTTCACGCACGGTTTTAAAACTTATAAATAATTACAAGTTTGCTATTATTATTTTTTGACTAACTTACTCTTTTTAATCCCAAATTAAGACTTCTTAAAATTTTGCCTTTGTGTTATTCTCTGCTGAGAAATTAATTTTGAAAGCTGTTTGGATTTTGTCTTGTTACTAGCACCATTCTTGATTCTGTGCCTCTCTCTGTTGATCTTCCTCCGTATGTACCTTCAAAAAATCAACAGAGCTGGTATCAGGTACAGAAATCTCATCTCACACACTGATGAACCAAAAACAAATATAAATAGAGGATTCAACTTTCACTCACCTGCCCATCATCATAACAGTAGCCTGAGGGTTGGTCCCCAGCAACATGGTGAAAGTTGAGCCATCGATAACCCTCAGCCCACTGACACCGGTAACCCTGTACTCCTTATCCACCACCTTTCCAACCATACACACGCTGTGATAGTGCCATATAGTCGATACCGTCCTCATGCAGAACTCTCACATCACCTCGTTGCTCGAATAACCTTGGAAATTCCCAATGGTCTAAAATTGAAAATTACCTATAAACCCCACAATAACCTTGGAAGCTTAGCAGCAACGCCCCTAAACTTTCCTCTCTACCCCTCACTCGCCTCGCCGAACCAAATCAGAGGGCGGTCAGCGAGTCGAATCAAATAAGAACAACGGCGGGAGAAGAAAACCGACGAATCGGCGGTGATTGCGATCTGCGGCAGCGCAACCGCTTGAAGGATGAAGCAAAGTAACCCTACTGGAACGCAAAATGTAGCTCTTGGGCGAATTGCTAAGCTTCCGAGCTCTAAGCTTCCGTGGGTTATCGTGGAATCATGGAACAGGAGAGAGAGAGAGAGAGAGAGAGGGTTAATTTTGGAAAAACAATTGGATGCAGAGAGTAAATCAGTTTCGTTTCAAAATGAGGGATCGGTGTAGAGAGTAATCAAGGCGTAAAGAGTAAACTTCCGTGTGTAAATAGAATTTCCCCCTTTTCTTCCTAATATTTTAAAGAGGTATTTACTGGTTTGTCCCTCAAATCTTTATATATTATGATTTTGCCCCCCAATCTTTATATTTAGGATTTTGCCCCCAAAATCTCATAAGTTACAACAATTTTGTCCCCCTCTCTAACACATTTAAATATTTGACCATTTTACCCTTCTTTTCCACTTATATTTTCCTCCTCTCTTCTTCTCTCTTCCTCCTCTCTTCTCCTTTTCTTCATTATTTCTCCTCTCTTCTTTCTCTTTAACTTCAATTGGTATCACCTAGGAAGATCATACACACAATCCATAACAAATACCAATTGAAGTTAAGGAGAAAAAAGAGGGGAGAAATAATGAAGAAAAGAAGAAGAGAGGAGGAAGAGAGAAGAAGAAGAGAGGAGGAAAGTAGAAGTGGAAAAAATGGATAAAATGGTCAAATATTTAACTGTGTTAGAGAGGGGGATAAAATTGTTGTAACTTATGAGATTTGGGGGGCAAAATCCTAAATATGAAGATTTGGGAGGCAAAATCATAATATATAAAGATTTGAGGGACAAACCAGTAAATACCCCTATTTTAAATTTATATCTTTAATTATTATTTGCTTTTTCCAACCGAAAGGTTGTATGGTGTAATTTAAATTCACTACTTCACCACACGAGCAGCAGCATATTAATTATATATATACAATATATCTTACATTATACAGCTGTACTGTATGGAGACACCACGCAATTGCATGCGCTAAATAGCGAGAATTTTTTGTTAAAATAAATTAAATGAATGAGTACGATGATGACATAATCATTTACTTGCAATTCAAGATAATATCGGAATACAAACGTTGTTTTCTATAGCAACACAGCAGATCCTTTATTATACCCAAGAGAACTGCAATTATTTTTTTAATTTTAATTTTTATTTTTTTGGAGACAGAGAAAAAAACTGCAATATTTTTATGAGTCACAAGCAAACTGCAACAAACAGAGACTTGCAAAGATTTTCTCCCTGATTCTAACATAACTGCGTCAATTTATTGGGATTAAAAAATAGACATGCGGAATATATGACGACGTAACATGTTCACATGGTTGAACAAATTCAGACACCTAATAATTTCTATGAAGGTCCATTTTAGTTTAAAAATCAAGAGGTTGGACTAAGAATGTCATGAACAGCCTAGCATGCACGATTTTATTAATAATTGTCCGCTCTTTAACTAGGAAACGAAAATGTTTATTTTGAGACATATGATAATGATATATTAGAAATTATCTGGCTCCTGTACAATTGAACCGTCAAAAATACAATTTCAACTGTCCAAAAAATTAACAGATGGTTATGATATTACATAGCACTTTGAATTTTGTGTCTCAGTGAGGATCCAATTCTATTAACATGCATCCGTAGATGGTTATTTTAAACCGACGAAGAACAAAAGGTATGATTATCTGCATAAGAAAGAGAAATCTAATGGTTACTATTAAAAAAAAAATTATAAGTCCGGATAGGTTAATACAAAAAGTAGGAGGATTTGTTATTATACAATACTATTATATTTCTTATGAAACTAATTTGTGTTTTTATGAAAATAAAAAATACTATATTTTTATTTTTATTTTTATGAACACGTCATAATTCAGACACAAAATTGTCCCTACTCTATATAAGAAAATTGTCCTAGCTGTATGAATATGAATATGCGGCTGCATATTGGTGTGCTAGGAGAGAGAGAAGAAGGGATACATGTGAAGGCCTGAGATCGTTTCTCCAATGAAATTATAAAAAGAATGAAATAACTACCTACCGTTTATGTTAAAAAAAAAAGAATGAAATAAAACTTGAAATTCCTCTAATCAAAAGTTTCCTACATATGGAATCAGATATATTCAGAAAGTTCAAAGAAGGGGAACAATTCACGTCTCACTTGAGTCAAGATGTGGAGAGCTTGTTGAGCTTATACGAAGCTGCTCATCTTGCACTTCCTGGTGAGCAAATACTAGATGATGCTGAAAAATTCAGCGTTAAGCATTTGCAATGCCTGAGGAAAGACGTTGATTTATATCTTGCTGAACTCTCTTGCGGTTCTCTTTTACTGGTTGATGCCAAGAGTAGTAGCCAGGCGCTGTATTGATATCTATGAGAAAAAGGAGGTAAAGTGTTTACCTTTGCTCAAACTAGCCAAGTTGGACTTCAATGTTGTCCAAGTCTTACATCAAAGAGATATAAAGGACTTGTCAAGGTAACTTACATTATTTTTGTTTTCATTTTAGGTAGTACACAATATAATAACAATGTAAGCTTAATTAGTCAGTATGCTGAAGTTCAATAATGTTCATTTAATTTGTGCATACTGTTAGATGGTGGGAAGAACTGGGTCTGGCTCAAACAGTAAAATTTTCTAGAGATCGCATATTTGAGAATTACCTATGGGGGAATGGAAATGCGTGTGAACCACAATTGTCAAAGTATAGAAAGGTGACAGTAAAGCTCATTAGTGTTCTAAATGTGATTGATGATTTCTATGATATATACAGCACGCTAGAGGAAGCTAGACATTTTACAGTAGCAATTCGAAGGTAAACCATAATCTAATTTAGTGAAGTCTCTATGCATGCATAATTAGTTTGAGACAACAAACTGACTTCTAGTTTTAATTTTTTTTTTTTTATCTAGTTTGCTTGAGGTGGGATCTTAGGGCTGCATATGGCCTTCCATCTTACATGAAGTTGTGCTATTGGGCGTTGTACAACTTTGTTAATGAGACTGCACATGATATCTTCAAGGATTCTGGATTGGATGTTAGATGCTACTTGGAAAGAGAGGTACAATTATGGTTGTCACCCAATTACTTAGTATTGTTTCTTGAAAACTAATTTCCTTTCTTTTAAACCCTTCAGTATACTTTCAGTTGATTGCATAGTACTCACTAAGATCAAACAAACTATTTATCCGTGGATATGTTTATGCGAATCATACATGAAAGAAGCAGAGTGGTTTCACAAAAAGATAACACCGTCGCTTGAGGAGTACGTGGAGAATGGTTGGACTTCAATTGGCGCTCGCATCCTCACATACCATGCTCTTTACTATGCAGGGCACAACTTAACAGAAAGCCCACTTGATCATTTTGACCAAGCATATGAACTAATACATCAGTCCTTAATACTTGTCCGACTCATTGATGATTTAGCACCTTCAAAGGTAAGATAAATACATGTTCATTAGATCTCCCCATTTACTTATTCCTAAAAAAGAAAAACGAATGGCAAACTGGATTTGGAACCATTACGGAAAGTCTAGAATATGTCATTTTCCATGTTGTGTTCTACAATAAGAAATCACAATGACTTATTTATACATTTTATTGTCCAGGCTGAAACAGATAATGGAGAGACATCGTTGTCAATCCAATGTCGCATGAAGGACACCGGTGAATCATATGAAGCATCAAAAGAATTTATCGAGGATTTGATCAAGAGCTACTGGAAGGAGTTTAACGAGGAGTCTCTCAATGCGGATCTTCCTCGAAACTTTGTTTATATAGCCGCAAACACATCGAGAGCATGCTACACCATGTTCGAGAAAGGAGATGGTGTCAGCGATGGCACTGGCATTGTGAAGATTATATAAACTCATTGATCATTGAACCAATCCGCATGGATTAACTATTACAGTTCAACAGCTAAACTATTTAAGTTGTATTTGTCACAGAGCCGTGTCTGTAGTGTTATCCTGTTTGTGAAGCGTGGACTACGATTCTATGAACATGTGGTTTTAATTTTTTTTTTTTTGTTGGTAATCAATAGACGTACATTACAATTTCAATGGATAGAGGTACTACTCAGTATGACCTTCCCTTTTTTGGCCATCGACGAGTTGGAACAGGCCATTCTAAGTGTACCCACTGCATATGGGCATTCTAAATAGTGCATGATGCGAACGACATTATTGTTGGAGTAAGCCCCCTTCTAATTTTCTCTTCTTAAAAGCACTTTTGACTGGTAGGGGATGTTCATGTTAGGGCTAGCATCATTCAAAATCATCGCGAGTAAGTTCTGATGATGTTCCATGGGATACTTCAAAACTAACGTAGCCACAAACATCTCCAATTTGGAGGAGATTGCTTTCAGTGATGCAAGTTTGCATCTCTCTTCCAAGTTGATAATTACAAGTAAGTTATTGCCCCAGGTCGAGATTAGCAACATGAGTCCCTCATTCATACATATCATATAATCTTTTATGTTCAGGATGTCCTGTGGATTTATTGTAACAAAAGAGGGAAATGTTGCTGTAGGTATCTTACCCGCACAAATATGCACCCAAAATAATACCACACAATAACAAATGGAATATCAAATAGGAACTAATGATAGAAAATAAAGAAACTAATGCAAATAAAAAAGAAAATACAAAATTTAACGAGTTTTGGTAAATATTACCTACATTCTTGAATGCTGACCTATCACCTAGGTTTATATATAAAAAAGACCCCTAGGGCTTCCCCAAGAGGGTATTTATAGTTTTAGGATGATTTGAAAGTTTCTATCTAAATAGAATTTGCTCTCATTAAGGATTCCAATCAAATATCTTAGTTTTGATTTAAATCTCTTGATTTAGAGTTCTGATCGGATTTAATTTGGGTATTTGGATAAACCCAAATCTTAATCTCAATCAATTTGAGATTCTGGTTATCTGCTCATGCGGAGATAATCTCATCAAAACGCGGAGCTAAAGAACCAGAACGCGGAACTAACGCGGAGCTATTTAATAGCTCCTAGTTTTGTTCAAACGCGAGACTAAAATAGCCAAACGCGGAGTTACAGAGTTAGTTTCTCGTTTTGTTATGGAAAACTTTATTTACTTAGAAATTTTCAATGCCAACAATATATATATATATATATATATATACACACATATATATATATATAGAGAGAGAGAGAGAGAGATGGAAATGAGCTGACAGCTCACGCAAATTACCTGAGCTGCAGTTCATTTCCACTATCTCCAATAATATATTTTTTAAAAATTTCTTTTGGATTATGATCTCGATCCCCTAGGGTTCACTCATACCCAATTTCTTGGGTTTTAGTTTTGATTTGGTCCTCCATCAAGTTAACTTAAAATTAACGGTTTTCAATGAATAAAATATTTTGTATACATTTGATGAAAAGGTAAACGAACTCCAAAATTTATGAAATTTAATCCGAAAGAAGTTAAGGAGGTAGAGATAGTAATTGTTAAAAAAAAATTGAGGAAAAATCATTGGATCATTATAGTTTTGCCGCTAACTCACGTAACTTTTTCTGAGCTGTCGGCTCACCTTCAGTAATCCCATATATATATATATATATATATATATATATATATATATATATATATATATATATATATATATATATATATATATATATTGAATACTAATCTTTTTTCCGAGAGAGACATGAAGTTCGTAACTTGATACTAGAAAAAAAAATTGGAAAAAGTTTATAATGAAGCTTGATTGTGATTGATTACATTAATAATTAAAAATAATTAGAAGCCTCTTTTATATCCATCACCTGTCAACTTTGTATTCGTCAAAAGTTATTGCGAAACAACTAGATAAGTTTTGTTGTTCGCTAATGGAATGTAGAGGTTATATAATTAACCGCTTCCAAAAAAAAGGTATTGTGAAACAAATAGGTAAGTTCTTCACTGTGCAAGCTAGGAAAATAAGCTAATTCAAGATCAGACGTAACGAATTCCTTTTGTAGAAAACAGCACAATTGAACAAAATAAAATTTGAAGTGCTGCAAAAAATTTTGGAACTATCCAATGTACCATATGATGATATTAAGATATTGCGGCAGCTGATATCTAAGACCTTAAGAAATTGAGTATCAAAGTCCAATAAAATCTTTAGCGATAAGTAATTGCGGCAGCCGATATTTAAGACCTTAAGAAATTTTCCTGGTGACAGTCATCTGCGGACATTGTTATATAGTTAGCGAATGTGCTCTGATATGGATTATGGCCTTCTCTGTGATTATCATGTTTCTTCTCTTCCTCCTTTCACTTGTCTCTTTTCTTCTCTCCTCGACCAGAAATGGTAAACATAAGCTCCCACCTGGCCCGCCCAACGTTCCCATCATCGGCAACCTCCATCGACTTGGAGAGCTTCCCCATCGCTCGCTGCACGAGCTCTCTCAAAAATACGGGCCTATCATATACCTCAAACTCGGCAGCATCCCAACAGTCGTAGCTTCTTCAGCCGATGCTGCCAAAGAGTTCTTGAAAACACATGACCTGGAGTGCTGCAGCAGGCCTGCACTAACCTCCACAGACAAAGTTTCCTACGGTTTCTGCGATGTCGCATTCTCACCCTACGGAGAGCAGTGGAGGGAGCTGCGCAGGATTTGCATCACACAACTCTTTAACTGGAAAAAAGTGGCATCGTTTCGAGCCATAAGAGAAGAGGAGGTTGAAAGAATGATTGGTTCTATATCTTCTCAGTGTTCCGAAATAAATATGAGAACTGAGCTCCTCTTGCTCACGAGCAATGTTACCAGTCGAACTGCTTTTGGAAAGGGATATTATGGTGGTGAGAGTGGCGATGTGGGGAGGCTTGAGCAACTTCTGAAGGAGTTGCAATACATGTTCACTGGTTTCTTTACCGCTGATTACATACCGAAGTTGGGATGGCTCGATGCATTTACAGGGATGAGGGCAAGGCTGGAGAAGAATTTCCGTGACTTCGACGCTTTCTATCAACAGGTGATCAACGATCATCAGGATCCGACTGGGCAAGGCAAGAGGGATAAAGATGTCGTCGATTTTCTGCTTGATACACAAAAGGAGACCACTTATCTTACCGACAACCATGTCAAGGGAGTTCTCATGGTACTATTCTTCACTCACCGTATGATTTTTTTCTGAATTGTTTCTTGATTAAAGACTGTGGGCTAACGTCTCCCATGTTTTCTTAAGTTAGCTTAATAAAACAGTTACATAGTACACAGTAAAAAGCATAAAATATATAATACAAGATAGGAGAGAGAAATTACATAGTACAATATAGATCCGTTACACAATATTTGCTAGAAGCACAAACAAAGCAGTCATCAAATAAGGAGACTATTTGTTGATTTTTTTTTTTTTTCTTCTGAATTGTTATTTGTCCATTTTCAAATAAAAGTAGTATCTACTCGTGCTTGACGTAGATAATTGATCACCATCTAGAAACACGATAACTGAGGGTGTGTTTGTTTGCATAAAAGTAAATAAAAGTAGCGGAAGTAAGATTACTTCTATTACTTCATTTGTTTGTCTGTCCAAAAAGAAAATTAGAAATTATTTTTATTAGAATAATATGGATCTTATGTGGCCTCCTTATTTTCTCTCCTCTTTCCCTCATTTTTGGTTGGAAGCTCAAAAACTAGTTAAAATATTTTTTTTAATCTAATTTTAATAATTACTTTTCAAATCTAATATATTAAATAAATAGAATATTACTATTATAATACTTTATTAAACAATAGGATAATATTTATTAATATTTCCTAATTTACTTTCTACTTCCAAAAAATAAAAACAAACACTTGAGACCTATTGAAGAGAATTCTTCCTAAATGTTTATTTTGGAAGTTACTTGTAGTTTTCTTTCTTTCTTTTTTTTTTCCCCAACATTCAAACATGCTATAATTGTCTCTGGCTGCTAGAAATAGGCATGCCTATTTTAATTTCTCTCTGATAGTTTTTCCTTGATTTCCAATTTCAGTGACCTAAATACTTTGGATCATCATTCTGCATCCTGCATGAACTAAACAGTTAACAAAAACATAATCAGTTCAAAAACTGCTAAATAATCAGCTCTATATTCAGTCGTTTATATATATATATATATATATATATATATATATATATATTGAAATTCCTACCGTTGTATTTTAACTCCAAAGTTATGGCGAAAGTTGTTTTTTACTCTATAACAGATGTTCATGATTACGAGCTATATCTCTCTAATAAGTTGGATTTTCTAGATTAAATCAAATATCTAACTCATAACAGTTCTCTGCATTTCATTAATAAGCATATAGTAAAACTTGGGTCCATGATAAGAAAAGTTGGATTGTGGCTTGTGGAATAACCATCAATATCTGTAACGAAGTCCTAAAACCTAGTATATTACAGCAAAATACATCAAAGAATAGATACAGCAACTAGTATTCTCTTTGTTCCTGCCACTGTGAAGCAGGTCCCTAGCCTGTCCTCGCGTTGTGGCTGTCTACTCCGTTCTCCGGTGGGTTCTCAAATAAGTTGTTGACTAGGCATTTCTTTACAAATATTTTTGTGTAAAGCTCTCCCAGAGAAAATAACTAGATTAGCAAGGACACCAACTTTTACTTTTCACGTCATGTTCCATTTCTTCCCATATTAGACCTGATTGTACAGTCTTACAAGTTGAGTGACTAATCTTCCTATAGTGGAGTGACTAAGCCTTGGATATGTTGATAATATTTTGACAAGATCACAACTCTAGCTCATGCTACTGCAATGCATCCTCTTCAATTTTCTGTAGAATATACTATTACCATCCTCATAACTTTCTAACCTTCTGTAGAATATATTAGTTGCCGGATCAGAAACATCCTCTGCAGTAGTAGAGTGGGCGATGTCAGAGCTCATGAAAAATCCAGAAGCCATGAAGAGAGCACAAACTGAAGTGAGAGATCTCATATCGAAGGAGAAGGTAGAGGAGAGTGATCTCGATCAACTTCAGTACTTGAAGCTAGTAGTGAAGGAGACAATGAGGCTACACCCTCCAGCTCCGCTTCTCCTGCAAAGAGAAACAATGAAGCACTGCAACGTCAACGGCTACGACATTCTGGCCAAAACAAAGCTGATCATCAATGCATGGGCAATCGGAAGAGATGGATGCGTTTGGGACAGGCCTAACGAGTTCTACCCCGAGCGGTTCATAGACAGTCCTGTCGACTTTACGGGCCATGATTTCCAGCTCTGGAGTGCTGATGGAGGATCTCGACATGGGAGAACTTGTCCTGGGTTGCACTCTGGAGTGCTGGTTGTCGAGCTTGCTCTGGCTAATCTTCTTTACCTTTTCGATTGGAAGTTGCCGAATGGGATGCTGATGGAGGATCTCGACATGGGAGAACTTACCCATAGTCTTACTGTGCATCGGAGATACCCTCTTCGTCTTCTGGCTACCAAGTATCTACGTGTGTAGTAGTGTGTAGTAGTGTACGTAGGGGTAATTTCTATATCTACAGATTCTCTACTAAGGATGGCAATGACTCGTTGGATGGAATTTGATGTATAGATTCTATGTATGTCTAATAATTGAATGCTACCTGTGCTAGGGGAATTTGATAGTCAAGTTATATTTTGAAATAAATAAGGATCTTGGATTCTAAACGTAGAAATCTAATGGCATCGGGACTTTGTTTTAATTAGACTTCCATTGCATGCATGAGAGCAAAACTATAATATTTTATTCTGCGAATCTCAATTTAGTAACATAATTATTTTCAAAATTTTGTGATATTTTGTAAAGTCGTAATATATTTTGAATTTTTTTTATTTTCATGTATTTGACAATCTATCAATTTCAAAATATTTTAAAAATAAAATATATAAGAGAATTGTCAAGCTAAATGATGACAGAAAAGAGGAGAAAAAGAATTTGTGAGAGCGAGCAGAAAAAACATCAGAAAGGAAAAGGGAAATATATTGCAATATTAAGATTTTTATTATGAATAAAAATTTTAATATCAAGATCTTCTAGTGAAATCATAATATTTAAATATTTGCTTACCAAACAACTTTTTTCCCATTAAAAACTAAAATATCATAAAATATCATCATGGTAGTTATGGTTATTAGTTGACAACTTTCATCAACTAATCAAATCAAGTCTTCAGTTTTAATATTCTCATTTATCTAATATTTATTAGTCTAGATTGACATAAGTTGAATATCCTCTGCACTGCACTTAGAAAAGAGCAAGAGATGGTTATATATATAAAGAGGTTGAAACAAAGCCCAATATATAGTTTAGAAAGTGCAAAACTACATTACAGTGGGAAGTCAGTGATCAGATCAGAACAATTTTTCCGGACAAGCAACGGGGCCTGGATGCCTACCTGATTCGAGAAACAGATAGTGGTTGCATCGATCGGACGAGCCTGGCAACAAATTAAGGGCCCGGTTGCTGTAGCACTGGACCACCCCGATGATGATTTGACAGAGTATAGATCCCAATCTGAGAAAAAGATTTAGTAAAATTTATGACCATTGGAGTCCCTAAAATCCCATGATTGGATGTTTGGCTCTTGGCATCCGATCAGAGATTTGGCATGTTGCGCTTGGAAAACCTCAGCCTCAGGTGCTTGCTTGCTCAGAGCAACGTTGTACGTGGCCCGTTAGATCCATTCTAGCAGCTCACTGGAGGCATTCCAACCCAACATGTTTATGAGACCATGCGACTCCATTGCCTCTCCCTCTCTCTCTCTCTCTTGCCACTATTAATGTATATTGTTTGGTATCATTAGAGCAGTAATTTTCATAGAAAAAGTAACAGAAAGATCCTAAAAGGATTTGATTTTGCCATCATCTCGACGACACTTAGACAAATCCCAGTTATCGTTCAGTCTCTTCTAGTGGTGGCAGGTCGCTGGATTGTCTTGGCCTCCGAGGACTTAGTTGGCGCCCCCGCATGCAGTAAGGTTGGTGCTTATTTCATGTTGACTCAAGTCCTCGGGGCTTTCAGCATGACTCGTGTGAGAGCAACGATTTGCTTAGAGAGTTTTCAGAGCTAGGTGCGGGTGGTTGGAGCTTTCAGGTCTTCAAATTCATTTGATGTGTTTGCAGACACACCATCTTCCTGTCGGAGAGGAGCTTGCTGGTTATTTATGCCTTTTGATTGTGTATTAGGCATAGTTTATTAGGAATACTTGATTGAAAGTTCTTACAAATAATGTCAACTGTTAGTACAAAAATCTGTTCAACTAAATTGGTCAAACTAAATGCAACATAAACATATTATTTTAGTGGGCAAGAATGAAAGAGATTAGATAGAGAGAGCAAAGCAAGTAGAATTTAATGAAATCCAGTGGAGAAGGATCTTAAATCTATGTTCTCGGAGTGAATGGCCTTGCAGTGAATGAACTACATTTCAGTAGCTGCATGTTGCTGGATGGTCTTGGTCTCCAAAGACTTAGTTGGCGCCCCCCATATAGTAGGGTTGGTGCTTATTTCGTGTTGGCTTAAGTCCTCGGGGCTTTCACCATGACTTGTGTGAGAATAATGATTTGCTTAGAAAGTTTTTGGAGCTAGGCACGGGTGATCGGAGCTTACGGGTCATAAGATTCATTTGATATGTTTGCTGACACATCATCTTCCTCTCAGACGGAGTTTGCTGGCTATCTTAGCCTTTTGACTGTGTATTAAGTATGGTTTATTAGGAAAACTTGATCGATAATTTTTAGTGATGACGTTAGCTATTTGTGCAAAAATCTGATCAACTAAATTGGCCGAACTAGATCCAACATGAACGTAATATTTTAATGGATAATAATAAAAGAGATTAGACAAAGAGAGAAAAGCAAGCAGAGTTTAACAGGTCTAGTCAAGAACGATTTCGGACCTATATTATTGGAGTGAATTGCCTTATGGTGAGTACTTTATTAGAGAAAATTCACTCTTATATGTGCTAGCTTTAGATTCTCTTGATTACTGTAGAATTCGCCCCCCTTACTTATGGAAAATGAGAAATATTTATAGTAGAGAATTCATGGGTGCACAAAAATCCTAGTTGATCTTGAATTCATTAATTTCTTTGTACAGATAGATTCTATTTCCAAGATGATATGATACATTGTTTGAGTTCATCTTGGATTTTCTTACCTCTTAGATAAAATTGGATAAAGCACCAACAAACTGAAAACATGGTAGTTTTATGTGAAAACATGCTAGTTTATTGATTGAATCGAGATAGAAGCATGTCAATAGGAGGACAAGGTAGTTTATGTGAAAACATGGTAGTTTATGCACCTAGTATGGTAGAATCATTTGATCCTTTGAAGCTTTCTTCCTTCGGTGGGCTAATCTTTCTTCAGGTGCAAGTATTGTTGGATGCAAATGGGTCATAAAAGAAAAGGACGTGTTACTTCTATGATTGAGGATGCAAATATAAAGCTTGCTTGTTCTCTCCTCGTGCTGCATACATGTTCAATATTCTGTTGATTGTAACCATATTTGATATAATAAATCACTCTCCTTCTTCACATGGAGGACGTGTTCAATATTCTGTTGATTGTAACCATATATATTTGATATAATAAATCACTCTCCTTCTTCACATGGAGGAGGTGTTCATTGATCATATTGGCTGGAAAATCAAGTCATATCTTGGTGTGTTTCTCTCTTGTATAATTGTGATTTGTTTGATCTACTACTTCTCGTATTAGGTTAAGTCATCTCACTTTAATTTGATTGGATCCTGCCGTGATGTACCCTTCGTGAAAGTGCCTCATGCATCTAACCAATTGAGTGGACTGTTGAATGTTCCAAACATATCGATTGTCCTTGACTGGAATTGGCTTTGTTACGGCTCCTTTGGTATCTTTGTTGGGCACCTTTCGTATCAGCCGATCCAACAGCAGACCAATATATACTGTTTCTGCTGAATTTTGAATTTTTTTTTTCCTTTTCTTTTCTTATGCTGGATGCTCACCACATTCAATAGTATTCTGCCAAAAATATTTAACCAATGGTTTTGAGAACAATATTTTACTTTGGGAAGTATATAAAGTTACTGCCATACGTATTCAACCATTAATGGCGTCAAGAATGTTTTATTTTGGGTCGTATACAAATTATTGTGATGTAACCAATGGCCTTAAGAGCGACCATGTATATAAAGTGAAAGAAGTTTCGAAGTATTGTTTGTATACTGAAACCTCGGGGCAAGCAAGGCAATTGTAATTGTCATAAACTTTCACACATAAACCAAAGTCAAAATTGATTTTACATCCTTTTAGAAAAACTCAAATTTGGCTCTAAAGAACGATTATGATTGGGATCCTTTAAGAGCAGATTCCCTGCATTAAAGGTAATGCTTGGCAGTTGTGTCATGTAATAGTTATAGCAAGTAAGACACTTTTAGGCAGTTGGAGAGGGAGAAACCAATCTCCTTCAGAGCATGTCTTGTCTCTTTAGACAAGCAAAGCACCTCATAACGTGTAAGCTCGATCAAAATATTCGCAAGTTGAGCTATGATGTCGAAATGCTAATTGGACTTCAAAACCTTATCGAACCTAATCTCTTCTTATTTACCCTTATAAATGGTAGATGTAGGCACAACTAATGTAATTGATTGCTTTTAATCGACATGGATAGCACCATACTACTTTAGATATGTCCTGTCGGGTTGGGTATTGCCTAGAGCTAATGGCTTTCATACTACTATCATAATCTCCTATTGTGAATTTGTGAGTGAAACAATACAAGACATCTTCATCATAAGAGGTGGAGACAACATTGAAATTCATCTTCTTTGCTCTAGATTTGGGGTTTGCCTTAGCTAATGTTGCGACCCCCTTCATCTTGTTAACTAGATCCAGGCACGCCCACAAAATCTCACATATAACCTCCCTAGTCAGCCATGTCTCTATGTTAGTGTTGATCACATTGATCTATGTCCAAGTATCAATATTGGGTTGATACAGAGTACATTGACTCTATCTTGTATTTCAAATCATGAATTGGAATTCTAAATTAGAGGTCAATATCGACTTGACATATTTAATTTCTAGTGGTTTTCTAAGAATTTTCTAAAATAGTTGATGTTCAGGTCAAAATTCCAACATCGGTCAATATGATCTTTTCTTTAGCAATTCATATATTGGGTTTCTATTCAACAAAATGTATCATTACTACTATAATGATCCTAAATAACATGCTCGTATCGTTTTATTATTTGCCATCTATATTAGTCCAGGAGACTGAATAATATTATCAACAAATACTAGTAAATTAATTTTTATTTTTAATTCCTGACCAAAGTGAAAAATTTCGCAAGGAAGAAATCATTCATTAAAGCACAGATGGAATAACGTTGTCATTATCCAATAACTACTCCTCATAAAGATCGGATGAATCACCATAATCAAATAGTGTGGCAATGTCTCTAATGCGAGCCTAGGCTCTAGTGCTGCGATAGACGCCATCGTCCTTGACAACAAAGCTTTTGAGACCTAGGGAGTAATTAGCATCAGACGGGGTACCTGAGATGTTGGTATGCCGACATAGTGTCTCAGATTTCTTAGTGTGATTCCCTCGATTGGACATGTTGATAGTAGCTTGATGTATATCCTACACGTATGGCATCTTCTCTTGATGTATATTTTACACGTGTGGCATCTTCTCTTAGAGTATTGAGACTATTCAAGAATGGTAACTACCAATATCAAACCTAGCAATGCACTGGACAAACTATTGAAGACTGATAGTCATTCCAGTAGTGTTTGAGCTCGTCTTGGATGATACAACTGTTATAAATAGTTTTTTTTTAAGTCGGATGTATTCACGACATCACTTAAGGGGTTCCTCAGAGAAGATTTGCCCATATGAAAACATCTTATGGCCACTTTACTAGAAGAATGTTCTGCGATGATTTTGTCGTATGTCCTACCTAGGGTTCACATTTTGGACTTGCTCAAAGTGGTTATGGTAGATCCAATAGTACAACCTCATAGTTAACTTTCCTCTTAGCAATGTGCTTATCTATTGTAGCCTTTGTTCGCAGCGGAATTTCTTCGCTTTCCTTCCATTGAGTTAGCTTAAATTACAACAGAAGAGAACAATAGAAAAGAACAAACGAGAGAATTTTATATCTCAATCGCTCTCTTTTACAACATATTTGTGGGATCTGTTGCGATGGGATCTGTCAAGCAGCTTCTTTGGACGATCTGACGTCGAACTCTTATCTCTTGAAGATGATGGCCGACTGTAAACGATCTTCTCTGGTCTTTCACGAACTCAAGGCTCTATGCGTAACTTGAATTCTCCAAGATGCGGAAAGAAGGAAAGAAGACCTGATGCCTGAAGAAAAAAACCCCTAAGGCTTCCCCAAGAGGGTATTTATAGCTTTAGGATCATATGAGAGTTCTATCTAAATAGAATTTGCTCTCATCAGGGATTCCAATCAAATATCTTAGTTTTGATTTAAATCTCTTGATTTAGAGTTCTGATCGGACTTAATTTGGGTATTTGGATAAGCCCAAATCATAATCTCAATCAATTTGAGATTCTGGTTATCTGCTCACGCGGAGATAATCTCATCAAAATGCGGAGCTAAAGAACCAGAACGCGAACTAGCACGAAGCTATTGAATAACTCAGCGTTTCGTTCAAACGCGAGGCTAATATAGCCAGACGCGGAGCTGCAGAGTTAGCTCCGCGTTCTGTTGTGGAAAACTCTATTTACTTAGAAATTTTCACTGCCAACAGAACCCCCTCCAAAGTTTTCAAAATGGCTTAGAACTTAGCAAATTTTGAAATACTTTAGATCTTTAAACGCAGAGTTAAAATACCAAGTTTATCTCGCGTTTTGTTCACTTGCGCGGAGCTAAATAGCTTCGCTTTTCAATGAGTAATTGCTCATCAATTGCTCAGTAATTACTCTGAATCTTGCGCCGAATAGCAAGAGGCGAGTTCTCTCTTTTAAATAGAGGCTTTGACTTTCTTCCTCTTCATTTCATCCAAAGAATCCAGAAATCTGGAGCTCCGGCGGCCGGGCGACTCATGTGAACGAGCGGTCATTTGATTGGACTTTGTTCGATTTTACATAGATTTTCATCATTAGGATGGCATCTAATAAGAGTACGGTGTCGCACGCCTCCTCACCATCGGCGGTCGTCGTTCGCAGCGGCGGCAGTGGCCGAGGGAGCGGATACAGCGATGAACCAGTTCATGCCGCACCCATTGGAGGTAGAAATCTCAACTTTACGGACTCCTTAGAACAATTTTTAAGTGTTTTGGCTCGGTTTTAACCGACCAACCATTTTTGAACCAGCGAGATCGTCGTTCTCCGGCCGTAAGGCTTGGGAAGAAAGGAGAAGACGCAGAAGAACTCTGGTCTTCTTCTTACATGAAGTTATCGCGTCATCCTCGCGTTTAAAACACGGGGCTATTTTAACTAGCAGTCACGTTTCAACACGAGGCTATTTTGACTAGCAGTCGCGTTTCAATCGCGAGGTTATTTTGACTAGCAGTCGCGTTTCAACGCAAGGCTATTTTGACTAGCAGTCGCGTTTTAACGCGAGGCTATTTTGACTAGCAGTAGCATTTCAACGCGAGGCTATTTGTTCAACTGCGCGCGCAAATTTATCCTTATCTCCGCGTTTTCATACTTGGAAGATTTTTCGAGTTTTGTAAAACTTTTTTTAACTCTTGATTCTTCTTTTGCAGTGAAGTACTTGGACCAGATCCTTTTTGAAGAGGAGTGCGTGTAGCTCTTCCGATCTTCGTCGGCAAAAGTAACTCTAAGGAAGCCAGAAGCATATACCTTACAACATAGTTACAGGTTTCAAGCTCTGGTTCCAAGATAAACTTTTGAAGGAGTTACAAGAACTCTGCGGCAGCTCATTAAGTTTTTTTGAGAACCATTTCTGTTAGATGACAATCTCTGTTGCTTTCCAAAGCGGTAGAGATGATCATCTAAGGGCTTGTAGCATGTCGAATCCAACTTGTACATCTTCATTAGGATTCTTGTAGCAGTATCTTCAGATGATCCACTAAGAACTTTAAACAGATCATAGCTGATATTTGCAGAAGAGATCTTTTGCATGTGAACCAGAGAATTTCAACACTCCATGGAAGAAATTCGTTGTCAGGTTATTGATAAGTCGATGAATAGGTTGAAGCTTTTGGGAGAGCTATAACTCCCTCTTCTTCTGTAACCCTTTGTTTTATGAATAAAGATAATTCCTTTTCTCTTTATCTGTTGGCTTCAAGAATTTTGCTAGCTCAACAAATAGATGGTTTATAGTTTTGGTAAAACAATCTAAGGCTCATTTGCATAACTTAGACTTGTTAATACCTGAAATGATCAGATAAGGATCATTTAACTTAGAGAGAGGCGCTTAATTACACATGCCTTAGTTTGGGAGGCAGCTCAAGTGCTCATCTGTGTAACTTGAACTGCACATGCCAAGATGATTGTTGTTATAATCATCAGATTTCGGTAGAGGCGCCTGATCATGCTTGCCAAGTCCAAGCCGCGTAGCTAAAATACCAAGTTAGCTTCGCGTTTTGCATAGTTACTCGGAGCTAAATAGCTTCACGTTTCTCATCACCACACAAAGCTAACAGCTTCGCGTTTTGGAGAGCAACTGATCATTAATTGCTCCGATTCTCGCGACGAATATCAAGAGGCGGTTTTCTTCATTTAAATGGAGTCTCTTCTCTTTCTTCCTTACTTCATTCGAAGGATTTTCAAGAGATTAGAGCTCCAGAACCGGCGATCCAAGTGACTCAGGCAACCGAGCGATTTACGACCCGATTTTCGTCGATTTTCTTCAAGATTTTGCAAGCAATGGCACCCAAGACCCATGCTTCTTCACACGCAACCTCGCTGTCGGCGATTGTCAAGACGACAAATAAATTGAGACTTCTAGGAAATCCATAACTTTCTTTCTTTCTATTCTTTTATTCTTTTTGTAATAAAAACTTGTAATAGAAGAGAGAACTTTTTTGTTTCTTTTGTGACTTCATTCTCTTTTAAATAAAGGTAATCTTTTGATTCTTTTACCTGTTAGCTACAAAATTTGTTTGCACAACAGATAACTTGTCATCAAAATGATTTAGCTGTTTAGGTAAAACAGTCCAAGGCTCATCTGCGTAACTTAGACGGCTAATACCGAGTGATCGGGTTAGCATCACCAGATTTTGGCAGAGGCGCCAGATTGCGCATGCCTAAAAGAAGTCCAAGTGATCATCTACGCAACTCGAACAAGTGGAGGTGGTTCAAGGCTCTCATGCGTAACTTGAACTGCACATCCCAAGATGACCGGGTCAGAATCATCAGATTTCGGCAGAGGCGCCAAATTGCGCATGCCTAGTTTTAAGAAAGAAGTTCAAGTGCTCATCTGCATAACTTGAACAAGTGGAGGCGGTTCAAGGCTTTCATGCGTAACTTGAACTGCACATCCCAAGATGACCGGGTCAGAATCATCAGATTTCGGCAGAGGCGCCTAATTGCGCATGTTTAGTTTTAAGAAAGAAGTTCAAGTGCTCATCTGCGTAACTTGAACAAGTGGAGGTGGTTCAAGGCTCTCATGCGTAACTTTAACTGCACATTCCAAGATGACCGGGTCAGGATCATCAGATTTCGGCAGAGACGCCTAATTGCGCATGCCTAGTTTTAAGAAAGAAGTTCAAGTGTTCATCTGCATAACTTGAACAAGTGGAGGCAGTTCAAGGCTTTCATGTGTAACTTGAACTGCACATCCCAAGATGATCGGGTCAGGATCATCAGATTTCGACAGAGGCGCCTAATTGCGCAAGCCTAGTAAGAAGCAAGAAGTCCAAGTGCTCATCTGCATAACTTGAACAAGTGGAGGCGTTCAAGGCTCTCATGCGTAACTTGAATTGCACATCCCAAGATGACCGGTTAGGATCACCAGATTTCGGCAGAGGCGCCAGATTGCGCATGCTTAGTTTTAAGAAAGAGGTCCAAGTGCTCTTCTGCATAACTCGAACAAGTGGAGGCGGTTCAAGGCTCTCATACGTAACTTGAACTGCACACCCCAAGATGACCAGGTCAGGATCACCAGATTTCGGCAGAGGCGCCTAATTGCGCATGCCTAGTTTTTAAGAAAGAGATCCAAGTGCTCATCTGCGTAACTTGAACAAGTGGATGGTTATACTCTTAGTGATCTGCACCAGATGTGACAGTGACTCTATCATCATCCTGATTTAGTTTAGGCATAGTATTTCTTAAGGAATTTGCCGTTGATCGGCATCATCATCCTGTCACTATCCTGGTTCATTAAGCGATAGGCTCCGCTAGAGTATACCGTCTCCACAACAAATGGTCCTTCCCACTTGGGTTCAAATTTACCCTTAGTTTTGTAGGTTAGAATCATTGGCCTTTTAATAGTCAGGACCAAGTCTCCTTATTTAAAGGTCCTTGGTTTAACGCTCTTATTGAACATTCGCAAAATTCGGGCTTGATACAACTCAATTTGTTGTTGAGCCCTGAGACATTTTTCATCTAACGCCTCTAGTTCTTGCAATCTTTGTTGATGGCGTTCTTCTGTTATCATCTGTGTGGCTAAGGCCACTCTTAATGATGGTATCTGGATTTCAAGAGGCAAGACAGCCTCACTTCCATAAACCAAGGAGAACGGGTTAGTTTTTGTCGGGGTGCGAACGGTGGTGCGATAAGCCCACAAACACTCTCCCAGCTTTTCATCCCAGTCCCTTTTGTTGGAAGAGACAAACTTTCGAAGGAGTTTAATGATCATCTTGTTGAAAGTTTCGGCTAACCCATTTGCCGCAGGGTTATATGGCGTCGAAGCAATATCTTTGATTCTGAATTTATCACAGAATCTTGAGAATCCTTGGCTGATGAATTGCGATCTATTATCATGAATGATTCTTTGGGGGACGCCAAAACGGTTAATGACATGATGCTTGATGAACTTAATCACATCTGTCGTTTTCACTTCTCTTATGGGCACAGTTTCGGCCCATTTTGAAAAATAATCGGTTATTGCAAGAATAAGCCGATATCCTCTGGACGACGGGGGAGTTATAGGCCCCACAATATCCATTCTCCAGGCTTCAAATGGCCAACTAGCAACAGTATTGTACAAGTATTCTGGGGGCTGATGAATAAAATTGGCATGTACTTGGCATGCATGGCACCTTTTTGCGTATGCCATTGCCTCTGTAAACATCTTCGGCCAGTAGTATCCCAGCCTTCTTATGCAGTCTTCGAGTTTTTAACCGGGCTGATGAGCTCCACAAACTCTATCATGTGTTTCCCTCAGCACTTCATCTGCTTCTGCTTTTGATATGCAGCGCAGCAGCAAACCGTCATTTGATTTTTTGTACAAAGTTTGAAATGTATGATCAAAGTAGAATCTCGGGGCCTTCCTCTTTATCGAGGCGGCCTCCTTTGGATCCTCTAGTAGTATCCCATATAGGGCGTAATCTATGAATAGAAATCACCAATCATGGGGTTCCAGGATTAAGCCCGTCTGGCATACCTCTTTGGCTTGGAATACTGCATCTAGGTGGAGGAGTTCCCTGCTACTAATAGTGATGCTTTTAGCTTCACCCGACGGGATCGCTAATGTTGCAGCTAACACAGCGAGAGCATCTGCATAGACATTATCATTCCGAGATATATGATATATATAAAATTGCTCAAAATATCCTGCTAGCTCAATGCCTAGCTGATGATAGGGGATGAGGGTTTCATGTCTGACTTCATACTCACCCGTCATCTGATTGACGATGAGCTTAGAGTCTCCATATACCTCTAGATAGTTCACCCCCAGCTGCAGAGCCATTTTTAAGCCGATAATTAGCGCGTTATATTCCGCCACATTATTCGTGCACGGTTCTATTAAATAGTAACCGTTAGGCAATATATATTTATATGGGGATATTAGCACAACCCCACTCCAGCAGTAGATCGTCTGGCAGCACCATCAAAGAATATTTGCCATGATTGTACTTTGCTAACTGTGTTGACTTCTGACGTCTGTTTGGAATTGGACCAAATTGGATGGTCTGCAAGGAAATCGGCGATCGCCTGTCCCTTCAAAGCTTTTTGAAGGACGAAGTGTATATCATATGGTGATAGTAGTAGTGCCCATTTTGCCAATCGGCCGTTCAAGGATCCTGGTTTTGTCATCAGGATTTTCAAGAGGTTAACCCGTAATATGACATGTATCGTTTGCCCTGAAAGATAGTGTTGCATTTTCTGAACAGCGAATACTAGGGCTAAACATTCTTTTTCGATCGGAGTATACAGACGCTCAGCTCCGATCATTGTCCTGCTTAAGTAATAAAGAGTATGTTCATGGCCATGCTCATTATATTGAGCAAGTAACGCTCCTAAAGTATCATCCATGGCCCTTACATATATAAAGAATGGCTGCCCAGGGACCGGTGCTATAAGAACAGGAAGTTTAGTGAGATATTCTTTGAGATCGTCAAATGCTTGTTGACATGCCTCATCAGATACGAAAGAAACCCCCTTTTTCATAAGTCTAGAAAACGGTTGGCATCGCCCTGATAAATTGGAGGTGAAGTGTCGGATATAAGCTAACTTTCCTTATAACCCCCTTAATTCCTTAAGATTGCGGGGCAGTGGCATTTCGCTAATCGCTTTCACCTTTTCGGGGTCAAGGAAAATTCTTTTTGAGGTTATTATGAATCCAAGGAATTTTTCGCTGGACACCCCCATAAAAGACTTAGTGGGATTCATCTTCAGATGATGTTTTCGCATAAGATCGAAGACCGTTCTTAAATCATAAAGATGATCTTCTTTGTTCTTGCATTTGACCGCCAAGTCATCCACATAATACTCTACTGTTTTGCGCAGGTGTTATTTAAATGTGACGCTCATTGCACGTTGGTAGGTGGCACCGGCGTTCTTCAATCCGAAAGGCATCACCGTATAACAGTATACTCCCAGCGGCGTTCTGAAAGCCATGTGCTTTTCATCATCTGGGTGCATTTTAATCTGGTTATAGCCTGAGAAGTCATCCATAAAGGACATCCTCTCATAACCGCAAGTATTATCAATCATCACATCGGTGATGGGGAGTGGAAATTCATCCTTAGGACATGTAGCGTTCAGATCTCTAAAATCGATGCATATCCGGATTTTGCCGTTCTTTTTACGAACCGGCACTATGTTAGCCACCCAATCAGGATGTTGCTCTTCATGGATGAATTCGGATTTTATAAGCTTGTTGATCTCTGCAACTATTGCCTCCATCAATTCCGGTCGAAAACGCCTTTGCTGTTGTTTAACTGGTTTGGCGTCTAACTTTAATATTTAATCGATGCATGGCAATTTGAGAGTCAAGTCTAGGCATGTCTTCATAACTCCATGCGAACACGTCTATATACTCTTTGATAAGAGATATAAGTTCTTCTTTTTCGAAGGGAGTTAACGTGTCGCTTATGAAGATGGGTTTCAGGTTTTCTTCCGTTCCCATGTTAATTTGTACCAATTTGTCTTCTGTAGGCGGGTCACGCTGTTCAAAACGGACATCCAGAGAGTGTCCATATGCTTTGCCCAGGAATCATCTTGAACATCAATTGGTTCCACGTCACTTTCTGGTGCGGCTGAAACCATATTGGCTGTCAAGGATTGAAACCAGGCGCCGATACTTAGATCCGAGTCATGATCAAGTGGAGATGAATCATCATCGGCCGAAGAACTTTCCTCATATTGGCATGGTGGTGAGGGAGGAGTAGATATATTGCCCAACCCCCGCGCGTCTTTTGATAATAGTCTGGGCTCTTTCCTCTCGGTCTAAATGAGGGTATGAGATTCCGTCGCCCTTTTCCAAAATTTAATCCCGGTTTCTGAGTAAAATTATAACCCATTTTCTCCATCATTTGCCGGGATTTCTGTTCATATAAGTGAAATTGAGGTGATATTTGTTCATCACTTTCACTGCTTTGTCTTTGTCGAGGTGACTTGTCGAATATGATCGGCTTTTGAGACCCCTATCGAGGAGACACCTCAAAGAAGTGACCTTGTCCCTTAGTTATTTTTGATTGAGAGAGGAGGGATGACCTGAGGGGCAAATGGTATGCCGCCAGAACTTCAAGTTCGGACAGGCCATCTACTTCAGTGGAAGTACAATAGGGTTCAGACTCAGTAGTTACAGCATGCTCGTAGACTAACTTTATATTTTCATTGATAACCCACTCACTCTCTACTACATCAGCTACATTATTATCAAAATTCAAATTAAAATCTATGTGAGGGTTGATTTCATAATCACCCCCATCGTTATCTTCGGGAGACTCGTACTCCGTGTCGGCTTCATTGCCGTTGTCATCGGGTTTTTGAAGCCTGCTGCGATTGTCGTACGGGACCTCATGGACCGGTTTGTAGAGCCTGGCGTCCATGAAGTAATTCTCTAGTCCCTTGAATGGTTGCCTATTTGCAACTAGTGTCCGGACTTCTCCCTGTTCGTCACAGTACTTCATACACTGGTGGAGAGTCGACGGGACTATCATATATGCGTGGATCCAAGGTCGTCCCAACAAGATGTTATAAGAAGTGTCTGCGTCTATAACGTAGTATGTAACCTCCGCCCTTAAATCTCCAATTTGGCACCGCAGTCGGATTTTGCCAAGAGGACAGCTGTTGTTAGCATTGAATCGGTAGATAGTAGTATTTGTAGGCGTCAAACGATGAGGAGATATTCCCAACAGTTGCATTAGCCTTCTGGGAATAACGCTTAGTGCAGACCCCGGATCGATTTGAATGCGTTCCATCTTGGTGGATCCGACATATCCAGTGAAATATAAAGGCCTATTGTGCTTTATATTTCTTACCTACATGTCTTCCGGAGAGAGTAATTTGTGGTACCTGCCTCCATACTTAATAACAGCTAGGGTTCCTCATCGGCTGGATCGACGATCTAAGCCAAAAATGACTCAGAGTCTGTCAGGACCTCTCTTAATGCTTCACGTGTTGATTTTGATAATCTCAATAATTCGTAAAGCGTTACTCATGCTGGGATATTCGCTAACTAAGCGATTATATTGAATTTGAAGGTGGTCTCCTTGGCCTCTTCATTTCTAACAGGATTTTTCTGGAAACGAAGTCTCTTTTATTTTGTGGGCTTCGCGAGTTCTCCGTATATATTCTTCGGGTCTACTCTGGTGTAATCCTTGAGGTATGGCTTGCCAGACCGAGTATTGGAAGGGCCCACTCTATCTTGATGAGTGGCCATTATTTCAAGCTCTTCTTCAGAATCTGTGAAAGCTCCCGAAGCTATATATTCTTCCTTTATCTCTGCGAAGATGATATTAATAGTCCGCTTTTTCCTTTGACCCCCTGTGGTAGTCCATTGTTCATCCTGTAGTAGATCAGGGTGAACCCACATAACTTCCCCCTTTTGGGTTGTCATGGGGACAAGTCCTTCTTGAGCTTTATTGTGCGGGTCATGGTTTTTCGTAACCAACTTCCCCTTTGGAATTGGGGTTACCTTTGCGGGGAACTCATGGGTTCCAACCACTATGGTTGCCATATTGGCCGTGACTTTCTTTTGTTCCTCTTTAAGCATCAGAACTCCAGCTTCTATCAGTGCTTGGATTCTGTTCTTTAGAGGGTAACAATTCCTAGTAGGGTGTCCAACATTCTAGTGGTAGAGATAATAGTTGGGGTCGTTAGTCTTACCAGCGTCCTCCGGTTTCCTATTCTCCAGAAGTTTCAACATTCCCTTCCTAAGGAGGAGGTGAAAGAGGGTGGGCGTCTGTTCCACCTTGAAAGTATAGGTCCTCTCCTATTGAGGCCTATTTTGCCTTATGCCCTTTTGATTTTGGGGCTTTGGGCTCGGAGGATTTGTCTTTTGTGGAGCTGCCTCTGATGCCATAGCCGCTTTACTTTTATTTTTATTGTTATTTTGGGCATATGACCTACTACTTCCAGTACTTTTTGATCAGCGAGACTCTTCAACTAGACGAATCAAATTCTCGGCTTGCTCTCCCTGTTTGAGCAAATCCCTCCATGTCCTAGACTCTACGGCCCTCATTTTTCGGAGCACGTTAGTCTTAAGATTATGTCGACATGTCTCGACTAGAGTTTCCTGGACCATTCCGTGTTTGCAATGCACGGACTTCTCCCGGAACCTTTCTATGAATTCTTTGACGGTTTCTTGTTCCCCTTGTTTAGTTGCAAGGAGCGAATGAACCGTAATCTCGGTATCATCATCGAAGAAACGTGAGAGAAATACTTTCTTCACATCAAACCAGGTATTAATAGTACCTGGGGGTAGCTGCATAAACCAAGTAAAGGCAGGCCCTCGCAAGGTACTTGCGAATATCTTGGTCATTATTGGGTCATTGCCCATCAAATGTCCTGCTTGGGACAAGAAATAGTAAATATGTTGACTGGGAGACCCCTTCCCATCATATGGCTCCAGTTTGAGCGGTTTATATTTCTGAGGGTATGCTACTACATCCCATTCAGGTGGATATGGTCTTGAGACCCCCGATTCTTTCAACTCATTTTTATGCATTAGCGCTTCGAGTTGACTTTGTAATTTCTCAATTTTCTCTTCATGTGGATCATGAAAAGAATATTTGTCCTCGTCCTCATGTGTTGAGTGGGCTTTCTCTTCTTTATCTTCCTCGTTCAGTTTATTGAACAAGATTTGTTTTTCTTTCTTAGCGTTATCCTCAACAATCTTCTGAGTATTCTCGACTACTTTCCAGAGTATCATTCTAAGATCTTCAATTGTCTTTTATTGCTCCCGAATCATCTTTTTTGGGCTTCAAATCTTTGATCGATGTCGTCAGATTTATCCGCCATATGTGATGCTGACTTTGTAGCCGAGATGAAGCAGAAGAACGAGGTGAAGCTATAGCCGAGTTATCGCTGTCGTCGTCATAAGAACCTTTTGCAAGTTTCTTATAGTTTCAAGGCGGAACAGCTCCTGACTTAAGTCAGGTGTTGTGATGGGGTTCCTCATCACTTGATTCCGAATCATCATACGTCTCTACAACCTTCTTCCCCTTTCCGACCATATTGGAGGTTACCATTCTCCATTCCTTTCGGGGAGTAGCTTTCATTTTCTTAGCAGGATTTTTATCCGACTCGGTTAATCGATCGAACACCGATACCCTATTCTTATTGCAGCAACAATTATCTACTACAGCGGATACCGCTGTCATAAGTTGTTGGCAATGACAAGAAGATTCGGATTGAATTTGTTCTATACTTCTCTTCTTGATTAAGTACTCCCTGAGGTCGGTGACTTTAGTCATGGGGTTGTGGGGTCCACTTATCTGCTGAGAGGGTCCAGGATCCCACTGAGCCTTCTTGAGATTGCTGGAGTCTAGTTCTGGTCCATTAATGCGACAATCAGCCCTGATTTTATATTCGGGTTGACCTACGCGGAGCTGAGAAATAGCTTCGCATTTTAGATCGCAGAGTTGAAAGTTATCTTCACGTTTTGTGTCGCAGGCCTGAAGAATATCTCCGCATTTTACTACGCTAGCCTCGCGTTTTACGCTGGCTTGGCATTTCTTCAAAAGTTTCCCTTCTGGAATCTTAGCCCCGCGTAGAAGAAAATTCCTGCATGCTGGCTTATTCTTGTGGTTAACACAAGTCATAACTTCGCTCTGGCGTGATTTTACGATTAACGATAATTTGCCAATCGTCTTCGTGATTTACGCGGAGGTGAGGCATCTTGCGTTTCTCGCAAGTACTACTGGCTTCGCGTTTCTCGCTAAGCTCAGTATTAGCCTCGCATGGAAAATCACATACTGGCTGTAAGCAGATTTTATCCTCGCGTTTCTCGCGAGTATCAAAAGTCTTGCATTTCTCGCAAGTGCTACTGGCTTCGCGTTTATCGCTAAGCCCAGTAATAGCCTCGCATGGAAAATCATATGCTGGCTTTAAGGAATTTTTATCCTCGCGTTTATCGCGAGTGTCAAAAGTCTTGCGTTTCTTGCAAGTGCTACTGGCTTCGCGTTTATCGCTAAGCCCAGTAGTAGCCTCACATGGAAAATCACATGCTGGCTTTAAGAAATTTTTATCCTCGCATTTATCGCGAGTGTCAAAAGTCTTGCGTTTCTCGCAAGTGCTAGTGGCTTCGCGTTTATCGCTAAGCCCAGTAGTACCCTCGCATGGAAAATCACATGCTAGCTTTAAAGAGATTTTATTCTCGTGTTTCTCACGAGTGTCAGAAATTTTGTGACTAGCGCAAATCTTACTGGCTTCGCATTTCTCGCTAGGCTCAGTAATAGCCTCGCGCAGAAAATCATACGCTGGCTTTTTCTTGCGATTAACGAAGTTGTAGCTTCGCGTTTAACGCGATAATGACTGGTCTCGCAATTAGCGCGAGTCAGTTTGCGAGGGACCATAGCCTCGCGTTCTTTA
This sequence comes from Dracaena cambodiana, assembly GCA_036321105.1. Lineage (NCBI taxonomy): Eukaryota > Viridiplantae > Streptophyta > Magnoliopsida > Asparagales > Asparagaceae > Dracaena > Dracaena cambodiana. Next base: position 47,233,014 of record JAYEPQ010000003.1, read on the forward strand.
GCCTCACGTCCAAGACGGGCTTTGAGGGCTTTTCGCCTCGCTCTCCGATTTCTATTTCGGAGTTGGGTTCTGGTCAATCCAGTTCCCAGGTCTTCTTCGACAGTAGGGAGGTCATCCTCTGCTAAGATTTCCTGTCCGAACACCAGCTCTATGGCCACGGTCTCCAAGGATCCCCGTTCATCGGTGGATACCTTTGTATCCGTTACTCGAGTATTGGAACGCACGCGACGATAGTGTCGTGTCTCGTCCAGGTTACCTAATTCAGAGGAGAGGTACTCCTCGTACTTCTGCTGGTCGATTTCAACGACCAGCATGTCTACGTCGGATTCGATTATATCGACGTCTGATTGCGCCACAATCTCTTCATCAGTGAAAAGACGGCTCACACTGTGGTCGCCAGTTTGTTCGCAGCGGAATTTCTTCACTTTCCTTTCATTGAATTAGCTTAAATTACAACAGAAGAGAACAATAGAAAAGAACAAACGAGAGGATTTTATATCTCAATCGCTCTCTTTTACAAAATATTTGAGGGATCTGTGGCGATGGGATCTGTCAAGCAGCTCCTTTGGACGATCTGACGTTGAACTCTTCTCTCTTGAAGATGACGGCCGACTGTAGACGATCTTCTCTGGTCTTTTACGAACTCAAGGCTCTATGCGTAACTTGAATTCTCCAAGATGCCGAAAAGAAGAAAAGAAGACCCGATGCCCAAAGAAAAAAACCCCTAAGGCTTCCCCAAGAGGGTATTTATAGCCTTAGGATCATATGAGAGTTTCTATCTGAATAAAATTTGCTCTCATCAAGAATTCCAATCAAATATCTTAGTTTTGATTTAAACCTCTTAATTTAGAGTTCTGATCGGAATTAATTTGGGTATTTGGATAAGCCCAAATCATAATCTCAATCAATTTGAGATTCTGCTTATCTGCTTACGTCGAGATAATCTCATCAAAACGCAGAGCTAAAGAACCAGAACGCGGACCTATTGAATAACTACGCGTTTCGTTCAAATGCAAGGCTAATATAGCCAAACGCGGAGCTGCAGAGTTAGCTCCGCGTTCTGTTGTAGAAAACTCTATTTACTTAGAAATTTTCACTGCCAATAGCCTTAAAGAAAGCTATTTTCATTTCTGGTTAATGCATGGGTGCTATTTCTAGGTAGCTCCGATAGATAGAGCATTCAACATTGTTAGCAAAAATAATTATACCAATGCAACAACCAGCAGACTATAGTAGTTAACCGAAGAGAAAAATAGCAGAGATAGTGAATACTTATATTTAATATGGTTCGGCAATGTGCCTACATCCATAGAGACACGATTGAAAGTTTCAACTATGTTGGCAGTGAAAATTTCTAAGTAAAATGATTTTCCACAACAGAACGCGGAGCTAACTCAGTAGCTCCACGTTTGGCTATATTAGTTTCGCGTTGAACAAAACACGGAGATGTTCAATAGCTCCGTATTAGTTCCGTGCTCTGGTTCTTTAGCTCCGCTTTTTGATGAGATTATCTCCGCGTAAGCAGATAACCAGAATCTCAAATTGATTGAAATTATGATTTGGACTTATCCAAATACCCGAATTGAATCCAATCAGAATTCAAAATCAAGAGATTCAAATCAAAACTAAGATATTTGATTGGAATCCTTAATGAGAGCAAATTCTATTTAGATAGAAACTCTCAAATCATCCGAAGGCTATAAATACCCTCTTGGGGAAGCCTTAGGGGTCTTCTTTTTTTTTGGCTTTTCTTTTTCTCTTGGAGAATTCAAGTTACACACAGATCCTTGAATTCATGAAAGACCAGAGAAGATAGTCTACAGTCGACCGCCACCTTCGAGAGAGAAGAGATCGACACTCGATCGTCCAAAGACTACTATAGATCCCATCGCCACAGATCGCACAATATTTTATAAAAGAGAGAGATTGACATATAATATCCTCTCGTTTATTCTCTTTTTATCTTGTTCACTTCTATTGTAATCTAAGTTGTATTCAATGGAAGGAAAGAAACAACCTTTTGCTGCGAACAAACTGGCGACCACAGTGGGAGCCATCTCTTTCACTGATAAAGAGATTGTGGTGCAATCGGACGTCGATTTGATCGGATCCGATGTAGACATGCTCGTCGTTGAAATCGACCATCAGAAGAACGACGAGTACCTCTCCTCTGGATCATCATGTAACCTGAACGACACACGACACTATCGTCGCGTGCGCTCCAATACCCGAGCAATGGGTAAAAAGGAATCCACCGAGAAATGGGGATCCGTGGAGACCGCGGCCATAGAGCCGGTGTTCAGACAGAAAATCCTAGCAGAGGATGACCTCCTTACTGCCGAAGAAGACCTGGAAACTGGATTGACCAGAACCCAACTCCGAAATAGAAATTGGAGAGCAAGGCGTAAAGCCCTCAAAGCCCACCTTGGACGCGAAGCTAAAGAACGCGAGGCTATGGTCCCTCGCAAACTGGTTCGTGCTAATTGTGAGACTAGTCATTATCGCGTTAAACGCGAAGTTACAACTTGCGTTAATCGCAAGGAAAAGCCAGCGTGTGATACTCCTCGCGGGCTATTACTGAGCTTAGCGAGAAACGCGAAGCCAGTAAGATTTGCGCTAGTCGCAAAATTTCTGACACTCGCGAGAAACGCAAGGATAAGAGTTTGTTAAAGCCAGCATGTGATTTTCCATGTGAGGCTACTTCTAGGCTTAGCAATAAACGCGAAGCCAATAGCACTTGCGAGAAGCGCAAGACTTTTGACACTGGCGAGAAACGCGATGGTAAAAATTCCTTAAAGCCAGCATGTGATTTTCCATGCGAAGCTATTACTGGACTTAGCAATAAACACGAAGCCAGTAGCACTTGCGAGAAACGCAAGACTTTTAATACTCGCGAGGAACGCGAGGATAAAACTTCCTTTCAACCAGCGTGTGATTCTCCATGCGAGATTAATACTGAGCTTAGCGAGAAACGCGAAGCCAGTAGTATTTGCGAGAAACGCAAGATGCCTCACCCCACGTAAGTCGCGAGGATGATTGGCAGATTATCATCAATCGTAAAAATCACGCTAGACGCGAAGTTATGACTTATGTTAATCACAAGAATAAGCCAGCGTGTAGAAATTTTCTCCCATGCGGGGCTAAAATTACAGAAGAGAAACTTCTGAAGGCACGCCAAGCCAGCGTAAAACGCGAGGCTAGCGTAGCAAAACGCGAGGCTAATTTTCAGCCCCGCGCTCAAAAACGCAAAGCTATTTCTAAGCTCCGTGTAGATTAACCCGACTACAGAATTAAGGCTGATCGTTGCATCAGTGGACCAGAACTAGACTCCAGTGAGCCTAAGAAGCTTCAGTAGATTCCTAGACCCTCTCAAAAGTTGGATGAGTCCCACAACTCCATGGCTAAGGCCACTAACCTCAGGGAGTATTTATCCAAAAAGAGAGGCATATAACAAGTTCAAGCTGAACCTGTCTGTCACCGCCAGCAGCTTATGACAGCAGTATCTGCTGTAATGAACAACTGTGGCTGCAACAAGAGCAGAGTATCGGTGTTCGACCGATTAACCAAGTCGGACAAGAACCCTACTAAGAAGACAAAAACCGCTTCCTTAAAAGAATGGAGAGCTGTGACCTCCAATATGGTGGGAAAAGGGAAGAAGATTGTAGAGACAGATGATGATTCAGGATCAAGTGATGAAGAACCTCATCATATCACTCGACTGAAATCAGGAGCCGTCCCGCCTCGAAACTATAAGAGACTTATAAAAGGTTCTTATGACGATGACAGCGATAACTCAGCTATAGCTTCACTTCGTTCCTCTGCGTCATCTCGACTACAAAAATCAGTATCACATATGGCGGATAAATCCGACGACATCAATCAGAGATTTGAAGCTCAAGAAAGAATGATTCGAGAGCAACAAAAGACGATTGAAAATCTTAAAATGATGCTCTCAAAATTTGTTGAGGATAATGCCAAGAAGGGCAAAGAAACTCCGTTCAATAAAATGAACGAAGAAGAAAAAGAAGAGAAAGCCCACTCGCTGCACGAGGACGAGGATAGATTTTCTTTTCATGATCCACATGGAGAGAAAATAGAAAAATTGCAAAGTCAACTCGAAGCACTGATGCATAAAAATGAGTTAAAAGAGTCAGGGGTCTCAAGACCCTACCCACCTGAATGGAATATGGTACCATACTCTCAGAAGTATAAGCCACTCAAATTAGAGCCATATGACGGGAAGGGATCTCCCAGTCAACACATTTATTACTTCTTGTCCCAAGCAGGACATTTGATGGATAATGACCCGATAATGACTAAGGTATTCGCAAGTATCTTGCGAGGGCCTGCCTTTACTTGGTTTATGCAGCTACCCCCAGGTACTATTAATACCTGGTTTGATGTTGAGAAACTATTTCTCTCACATTTCTTTGAGAATGATACCGAAATTACGGTTCATTCCCTCCTTGCGACTAAACAAGGGGAACAAGAAACCGTCAAAAACTTCATAGAAAAGTTTCAGGAGAAGTCCGTGCATTGCAAACACGGAATGATTCAGGAAACTCTAGTCAAGACATGTCGACATAATTTTAAGACTAACATGCTCCTAAAAATGGGGCAGTAGAGTCTAAGACATGGAGAGATTTGCTCAAATAGGTAGAGCAAGCTGAAGACTTGATCCGTCGAGTTGAAGAGTCTCGTGGATTAAGAACACTGGAAATACTAGGCCATACACCCAAAATAATAACAATAAGAGTAAAGGGAAAGCGGTGATGACATCAGAAGCTGCTCCGCAGGAAACAAATCCTCCGAGCCCAAAATCCCAAAATCAAAAGGGCCCAAGGCAAAATAGGCCTCAACAGGAGAGGACCTATACTTTCAAAACGGAACAAATGACTACACTCTTCCACCTCCTCATGAGGAAGGGAATGTTGAAACTTCCAGAGAATAAGAAGGCAGAGGACGCTGGTAAGACCAACGATCCCAATTATTGCCTCTACCACCAGAATGTTAGACACCCGACTAGGGATTGCTACCCTCTAAAGAACAGAATCCAAGAACTGATAGATACTAGAGTTCTGACGCTTAAAGAGGAACAAAAGAAGGTCACTGCCAATATGGCAACCATAGTAGTTGGAACCTATGAGTTCCCCGCAGGGGTGATCCCAACTCCAAAAGGTAAGGTGGTTACGAAGAACCTTGACCCTCATAATAAGACTCAAGAAGGACTTGTCCCCATAACAACTTAGAAGGGGGAAGTCATGTTGGTCCACCCTGATTTGCTACAGAACGAACAGTGGACAACCACAGGGGGTCGAAAGAAAAAGCGGGCTAGTAATGCTATCTCCGCGGAAATAAAAGACGAATACATTGCAGGGGCATTTACAGACTCTGGAGAGGAGTCTGAAGCCATGGCCACTCATCAAGATGGGGCGGGCCCTTCCGTCACTCGGTCTGGAAAAACATATCTCAAGGATTACACCAGAGTAGATCCGAAAGATATATATGCGGAACTCGCCAAGCCTGCAAAGCAGAAAGGTCTTCGCTTTCAGAAAAACTCTGGAAAAGATGAAGGAGTCAAAGATATTACCTTCAAATTTGATATAATAGCTCAGCTGGCACATATTCCAGCTCGAGTCACATTATATGAGTTGCTACGATTATCAAAGTCAACTCGTGCGGCGTTGAGAGAGGCCTTAGCAGACTCCGAGTCATTCCTAGCTCAGATTGTTGAGCCGACCAACGAGGAACAGGACTCTTGCCCCCACTGTCATCAAGTGAGGGGGCAAGTTTCGCAAATCGTTTTCTCTCCGGAGGACATGCAAGTAAGAAATATAAAGCATAACAAGCCTTTATATTTCACCGGATACGTCGGATCTACTAAGGTAGACCGAATTCAAATCGATCCGGGGTCTGCACTAAGTGTTATTCCCAGAAGGCTAATGCAACTATTGGGAATATCTCCTCATCGTTTGATGGCTACAAACACTACCATCTATGGGTTCAATGCCAATAATAGTTGTTCCCTTGGAAAGATCCGAGTCCGATGTCAAATTGGAGATTTGAGAATGGAGGTAACATGCTACGTTATTGATGCAGATACCTCCTACAATATTTTACTGGGACGGCCTTGGATCCACGCCCACATGATAGTCCCGTCGACTCTCCACCAATACATGAAATATTGCGATAAAAAAGGAGAAGTCCGGACATTAGTTGCAGATAAGCAACCATTTAAAGGGTTGGAAAATTACTTCACAGATGCTGCACTTTAAAACCAGCCCATGAAGTCTCCAATGACGATCCTAGCAAGCCTCAAAAGCCTGATGAAAGCGGTAACGAGGCAGATACTGAATATGAGCTTCCTGAAGAAGACGATTGGGGTGATTATGAAATCAACCCTCACTTAGATTTTAGTCTAAGTCTTAATAATAATGTAACTGATGTAATAGAGAGTGAATGGGTTATTAATGAAAATATAAAGTTAGTCTACGAGCATGCTGTAGCTACTGAGTCTGAACCCTCTTGTACTTCTACTGCAGTGGATGGCCTGTCTGAACATAAAGTTCTGGCGACATACCATTTGCCCCTCAGGTTATCCCTCCTCTCTCAATCAACAATAACTAAGGGACAAGGTCACTTCTTTGGAGTACCTCCTCCACAGGGATCCCAAAGGCCGATCATGTTCGGCAGGGTAATTACGTCACCTCGACGAAGACAAAGCAGTGAAGGAGATGAACAAACATCACCTCAATTTCACTTGTATGAACAGAAATCCCGGCAAATAATAGAGAAAATGGGTTATAACTTCACCCAGAAATAGGGATTAAACTTTGGAAAAGGGCGACAGAATCTCATGCCCTCATTTAGACCGAGAGGAAAGAGCCCAGATTATTACCAAAAGACTCGCAGGGTGTTGGGCTATGTATCTACTCCTCCCTCATCACCATCTGGACAAGAAGAAAGTTCTTCGGCTGATGATGAATCACCTCCACTTGATCATAACTCGGATCAAAGTACTGGCGCTTGGTTTCAATCCTTGACAGCCAACATGGTTTCAGCCGCACCAGAACGCGACGAGGAACCAATTGATGTTCAAGATGATTCTTGGGCTAAGCATATGGACACTCTCTGGGATGTCCGCTTTGAACAGCATGACCTGCCCACAGAAGATAAATTGGTACAAGTTAATATGGGAATGGAAGAAAATCCGAAACCCATCTTCATAAGCAACACGCTAACTCCCTTGGATAAGGAGGAACTTATATCTCTTATCAAAGAGTATATAGACGTGTTCGCATGGAGTTATGAAGACATGCCCGAATTGACCCTCAAATTGCCACATACTGATTAAATATTATAGAGGATGCCAAGCCAATTAAACAACAGCAAAGGCGTTTTCGACCGGAATTAATGGAGGCAATAGTTGCTGAGGTCAATAAGCTCATAAAATCTGGATTCATCCATGAAGAGTAACATCCTGATTGGGTGGCTAACATAGTGCCGGTTCGTAAAAAGAACGGTAAAATCCAGATATGCATCGATTTTAGAGATCTGAACGCTACATGTCCTAAGGATGAATTTCCACTCCCCATCACCGATGTGATGATTGATAATACTTGTGGTTATGAGATGATTTCCTTTATAGATGGCTTCTCAGGCTATAACCAGATTAAAATGCACCCAGATGATGAAAAGTATACAACTTTCAGAACGCCGCTTGGGGTATACTGTTATACGGTGATGTCTTTCGGATTGAAAAACGCGGGTGCCACCTACCAACGCGCGATGAGTGTCATATTCAAAGAACACCTGTGCAAAACAGTGGAGTGCTATGTGGATGACTTAGAGGTTAAAAGTAAGAATAAAGAAGATCATCTTCATGATTTAAGAGCGGTCTTCGATCTTATACGAAAACATCACTTAAAGATGAATCCCACTAAGTCTTTTATGGGGGTGTCCAGCAGGAAATTCCTTGGGTTCATAATAACCTCAAAAGGAATTTTCCTCGATCCTGAGAAGGTAAAAGCAATCAGTGAAGTGCCACCCGCAATATCAAGGAATTAAGGGGGTTGCAAGGAAAGTTAGCCTATATCCGGCGCTTCATCTCTAATCTATACGGGCGATGTCAGCCGCTCTCCAAACTCATGAAAAAAGAGGTTTCTTTCGTATGGGATGAGGCATGCCAATAGGCGTTTGACGATCTCAAAGAATATCTCACTAAACCTCCTGTTCTTAGGGCACCGATCCCTGGGCAGCCACTTCTTATATATGTGAGGGCCATGGATGATGCGTTAGGTGCATTGCTTACTCAGTATAATGAGCACGGCCATGAACACACCCTCTATTACTTAAGCAGGACAATGATCGGAGCCGAGCATCGGTATACCCCGATTGAAAAAGAATGTTTAGCCCTAGTATTCGCTGTTCAGAAAATGCGACACTATCTTTCAGGGCAAACAATCCATGTCATATCACGGGTTAACCCCTTGAATATCTTGATGACAAAGCCGGGATCCTTAAACAGCCGGTTGGCGAAATGGACATTATTGCTATCGCCATATGATATACACTTCATCCCTCAAAATGCCATGAAGGGACAGGCAATCGCCGATTTCCTTGCAGACCATCCAATTTGGTCCAAATCCAAATAGACGTCAGAGGTCAACACAGTTAGCAAAGAACAATCATGACAAATATTCTTTGATGGTGCTGCCAGACGATCTGCTGCTGGAGTAGGAGTGGTGCTAATATCCCCATATAAGCATATATTGCCTAACGGTTACTCATTAACAGAACCGTGCATGAATAATATGGCTGAATATAACGTGCTCATCATCGGCTTGAAAATAGCTCTGCAACTCGGGGTGAACTATCTAGAGGCATATGGAGACTCTAAACTTATCGTCAATCAGATGATGGGAGAGTATGAAGTCAGACATGAAGCCCTCATCCCCTATCATCAGCTAGCTACTGAGCTAGCAGGATATTTTGAACAATTTTATATATATCATATATCTCGGAATGAGAACATCTATGCAGATGCTCTTGCTGCGTTAGCTGCAACATTGGCGATCCTGCCAGGTGAAGCTAAAAGCATCACCATTGGTAGCAGAGAACTCCTCCACCCAGACACGGTATCCCAAACCGAAGAGGTGTGCCAGACAGGCTTAATCCTGGAACCCCATGATTGGCGATTTCCATTTATAGATTATGCCTTACATGGGATATTACGAAAGAATCCAAAGGAGGCCGCCTCGATAAAGAGGAAGGCCCCGAGATTCTATTTCGATCATAAACTTCAGACTTTATATAGAAAGTCAAATGATGGTCTGCTGCTACGTTGCATATCAAAAGCAGAAGTAGAGGAAATACTGAGAGAAACACATGATGGAGTATGTGGCGCTCATCAGTCCAGTCCAAAACTCAGAGACCGCATAAGAAGGCTGGGATATTACTGGCCGAACATGATTATGGAAGCAATGTCATACGCTAAACGGTGCCATGCATGCCAAAAACATACCAATTTTATTCATCAACCCCCAGAATACTTGCGCAATACTGTTGCTAGTTGGCCATTTGAGGCATGGGGAATGGAATTGTGGGGCCAATAACTCCCCCGTCATCCAGAGGACATCGGTTTATCCTTACAATAACCGATTATTTTTCAAGATGGGCCGAAGCCGTGCCCATGAGAGAGGTGAAAACGACAGATGTGATTAAATTCATTAAGCATCATATCATTTACCGTTTTGGCGTCCCCTGAAGGATCATTCATGATAATGGACCTCAATTCATTAGCCAAGGATTCTCAAGATTCTGCGATAAATTCAGAATCAAAGATATTGCTTCAACCCCATATAACCCCGCGGCAAATGGTTTAGCGAAAGCTTTCAACAAGACAATCATTAAACTCCTTCGGAAGTTTATCTCCTCTAACAAGAGGAACTGGGATGAAAAGCTGGGAGAGTGTCTATGGGTTTATCGCACCACCATTCGCACTCCAACAAAAGCACCCCATTCTCCTTGGTTTATGGAAGTGAGGCCATTTTTCCTCTTGAAATCCAGATACCATCTTTGAGAGTGGCCTTATCCACAAAGATGACGACAGAAGAGCGCCATCAACAAAGATTGCAAGAACTAGAGGCGTTAGATGAAAAACGTCTCAGGGCTCAGCAACAAATTGAGTTGTATCAAGCCCGAATCTCGCGAACGTTCAATAAGAACGTTAAACCAAGGACCTTTAAACAAGGAGACTTGGTTCTGGCTATTGAAAGGCCAATGGTTCTAACCCACAAGACTCAGGGTAAATTTGAACCCAAGTGGGAAGGACCGTTTGTTGTGGGGACGGTATACTCTAATGGAGCCTATCGCCTAATGAACCAGGATGGCGATAGAATGATGATGCCGATCAACGGCAAATTCCTGAAGAAATACTATGCCTAAACTAAAACAGAATGATGACAGAGTAACTGTCACATCTGGTGCAGATCACTAAGAGTATAACCATCCACTTGTTCAAGTTACGCAGATGAGCACTTGAACCTCTTTCTTACTAGGTATGCGCAATTGGGCGCCTCTGCCAAAAAATTTGATGAATCCTAACTAGATCATCGTGGTGTGCCCAGTTCAAGCTTCGCATGAGAGTCTTGGACCGCCTCCACTTGTTCAAGTTATGCAGATGAGCACTTGAACTTGTTTGATGAATCCTAACCCGATCATCATGGTGTGCCCAGCCCAAGTTACCCTTGGACTGCCTCCACTTGTGTGATGAATCCTAACCAGATCATCGTGGTGTGCCCAACCCAAGTTACCCTTGGACCGCCTCCACTTCTTTGATGAATCCTAACCCGATCATCGTGGTGTGCCCAGTTCAAGTTACGCATGAGAGTCTTGGACCGCCTCCACTCGTTCAAGTTACGCATATGAGCACTTGAACTTCTTTGATGAATCCTGACCCGATCATCGTGGTGTGCCCAGTTCAAGTTACACATGAGAGCCTTGGACCGCCTCCACTTGTTTGATGAATCCTAACCCGATCATCGTGGTGTGCCCAATCCAAGTTACCCTTGGACCGCCTCCACTTCTTTGATGAATCCTAACTCGATCATCGTGGTGTGCCCAGTTCAAGTTACACATGAGAGTCTTGGACTGCCTCCACTCGTTCAAGTTACGCAGATGAGCACTTGAACTTCTTTGATGAATCCTGACCCGATCATCGTGGTATGTCCAGTTCAAGTTACACATGAGAGCCTTGGACCGCCTCCACTTCTTTGATGAAACTTAACCCGATTATCGTGGTGTGCCCAGCCCAAGTTACTCTTGGAACGCCTCCACTTCTTTGATGAATCCTGACCCGATCATCATGGTGTGCCCAGTTCAAGCTTCGCATGAGAGTCTTGGACCGCCTCTACTCGTTCAAGTTGTGCAGAGGAGCACTTGAACTTCTTTGATGAATCCTAACCAGATCATCTTTGTGTGCCCAGTTCAACTTACGCTTGAACCACCTCCAATCAAACTCTAGGCATGCGCAATCAGGCACGTCTGTCGAAATTTAATGAATTCTAATTCGATCATCTTGGTGTGCCCAGTTCAAGTTACGCAGTTGAGACTTGAACCGCCTCCACTTGTTCATGAGAGCATTGAATTGCCCAATGCTGTTACAGCAGCGGGAAGAGGAGATTAAGCTCCTTGCCAACCCTATCATACTGGGGGTAAAAGTATGAAATCAATTACCCAATGCTGTTACAGCAGCGGGAAGAAGAGATTAAGCTCTTCGCCAACCCTATCATACTGGGGGTAAAAGTATGAAATCAATTGCCCAATGCTGTTATAGCAGCGGGAAGAGGAGATTAAGCTCCTCGCCAACCCTATCATGGGAGAGGAAATTAATTCCTCGACAACTCACCATACTGAGGGAAATAGCATGGCTAGTCCAACGCAAACGGCGATTGGTAAAGACTAATCAAATCCGTTGATAGCTGGGGGTTTGCTAAAAATCCCATAAAACCTGTCATGTTAAGTCTTTACCTCTGACAGTATGATTTGGATTATTTCCATCTCCGTTCAAGATATGCAAATGAGCCTTGGACCACTTTACCTAAAACAACTAAATCATTTTGATGATAAGTTATCTGTTGTGTAAACAAATTTGGTAGCCAACAGGTAAAAAGAATCAAAAAGATTACCTTTATTCATCAATGAAGAATGAAGCTACACAAAAAATATCTCTCTTTTATTACAAGTTCTTACAAAAAGAATGAAGGAAAAAGAATAGGAGAAAGTTATGGATCTCCTAGAAGCCTCAACTTATTCGGCGCCTCGTCAATTACTCGACGACGAGTCTCCTCCACGGAGTGCCGAGCCTGCCGGCGTAAATTATCGTCATTTATTATCAGTTGCTAGGCCAACCGCTGACGAGATTCTTCAATAGCATGGCTTCTTATTGCGCCTTCATGTTCGAGTTGTTGTCGTTGTAAGATCAACTCTTCCCGTTTCTTAACAGATTCTCCTAGCCGAGATTTGCTGGCCTCCAGAACAGCTCGGGCCTTAGCAATAGCATCTCTGGATCTGAGGATAGCGGCCTGACTCCCCTCAATATCGAAGTCCACTGCCTCTAGCCCCCTGAGGACTGATTCCTGGCTAGCTCGTAGTTCGGCCAACTCCCGAGAGTAGACTTCCTCTTGGCGCCTCAATTCCTCTTGACGAGCCACCAATTCTACCCGAAGACGCGCCCACTCGATTCCAGTGATCGTCTCAACATCCGCTTGGTAAACTGTGTTGAGTGTATTCACCTGATCTTCTAAAGCTTCGAGACGGGCCCGGTAGGGAGCTGCTCGGTCTTGTCCCAATCCTTTCGATATTATCCAGATAGCTAGACAATATTGGACGTCCAAGACTAAAGAAATCTCTTCCGTCAAGAATCATCCCGATACACCTCCTTAGTAGCCATATAAAATCATTTACACTATGGTTGAAGAATTCTTCAAGAGGGTCCATAGTGTCTGTGTTTAAAGCAGGCAGTACTAAGGAAGATGTCGCTGGAGGAGGAATAGTGTCCGAGGAAGAAGCCCGTCCCTATGCTAGATTCATAACATGAGGGGCCAGCAAACCAAAATAGACTTGGCAGAGCTAGGAACCCGAGGAGAAGCATCATTACTGCAGGTCACTCAGACAGTGCCACCAGCAGGGGTAGACGATGTTGTTACTTCACCCGAAGTTCCTCCCATGACAGAAGTGGCTTCGAATGAGAATTTCAAATTTTCTTCGTCTCCCGCTGGCGGAGGAGTCACCAATATTTCAACAGCCATAATGGTGGAAGATGTTAATATCGCTGGCTGAGGATCATAGGGTATACCAACAACTACTAGAAAGGCCTCTTCGGAGCAGACCCCGGGTGTCGGAGACGGCAGACTTGGGGATGGCGTTGCTTCTCTTGCTGCGGCCGCAACAACTATCTCTGTCCTATCATCACTCCCAAGTTCATCTATTGGGGGAACTGAAGAAGAAACAGAGGGAGGAGTTGTCATGAAGTAGTCTGCATTGAATTCATTTGTAGAACTACCCAATCCACCTGCTGAGCCAGTGGTGCCCGAATAATCCACCATTTCCTCATACTCTCCCCTGGTAGTCGAATGCATCGGCGAGTGGGGCTGACCACCTGTAAAAAGCAAATAAATAGTGTTACTCACAAAGAGGAAATATGGATAAGAGATAGAACACGAAGAGTCATACTAGGAGATACAAGTCCAGTCGTCGGACTTGAAGGGAGAGCCGTCGTTGTTTCTAGGAGTGGTTGCGCCGTAGGGTGTTCGACAGGTTCTACCGTCGGAGGAGCGGGAACCTCAGAAACACTTGGAGTTCCAGCAGGTCCACTCCCCCCTGCCGGCGCAGAGGCAGAGTTGAAACCAGCAAATCCGAAGCAAACTTGATAGCCGCTTTTGCGGGGCTATTAGAGTTCCCGAAGCCAACTTCTTCTTCTTTTTGGCAGGCCCTTTCTTTGAGGCACCGCGGCGTTTGAGGGTCGGGCTCCAGGGGCGAATGACGACAGGTTGGAGAGCACCTCTAACATTAGTGTTGTCATCATTATTGTCGTCATCGTCAGATTCGCTGACGTCTGATGGTTCGGCCGCTGCACCAAGGAATTCGTCCATTCTTTTTACTCTCACTCTTGTAGCACCTTGGCGGCTAATGTAGAAAGCCTCAATCTCCTTACAACAGCTTCGGTTGATGGAAAAAGCGGGCACGTCAGCATTTGCAATATTGTACCATGTGCAAAAACTAAGAGTCATGGCCAGTTCTGGCAACTTCTGTGGCAGGACGAATTCAGCTTCGGTTCCACCAGCTGCAAAATGGAACCAGCCGCGGGCACCCTCGTACAGATTTCCCTCATAGGCAAAATTCTTGTTCGGATTATCCACATAAAGTTGGGAATATCCGAACTGACGAGTGAAGCGACTCGAAGTGTACGGTTCGTTAAGACACTTGGCATCTTGACGATACACCAGGTGCCCGGGGCGGATGTTAAGGAGCCACCAGAACGCTCCCGAAGATAAAGCAGCGAAGTTATCTGCTCCCGCAATATCCTTCAATTTTAACCCGTATCCTCCACCACGGAAGTTGAGGAAGCACCGGAAGGTCTCATAATTTTGGTGATACCGAAGAGTCTTCCGGATTTGAGACATATAGTGATGTTTCCATGAGGAGCACTCGTATAACTCCACAAAGTAAGACTTGTCACCAGAGTGGTGTTCAGCCGCACTCATCAGAGAGTGGCAGTGCATGATGAGCCATGCCATCAGATAGTTGTAAGGTATCTCCACCCTAGGATTCAGAGTCTTCACCTGGGCAATCTCTTTTGACTTGCCTTTTCCTTTCTCCTTACCCTTATCAGCAGGGATGAAGTCATTGCAGAGTGCTCGCAATCCATGCTGTAGATTGCATACCATGGCGGGAAGAAGTCCGAGGGGTCGGCCGTACGCAAGGAGAACTACTGGATATACCACAATCATTGTAATTGCCTCTTTTGGCAAAGACGGCACTACACACCTTTTTAACCACAACATCAAGAACCCAGCAATGAGACCTCTATTGAATATTGGGGACTGAGCTTGATAGTGGTAACTCTTGAAGGAGGTGTTAGGACTGAATCCACCTTCGTTGGATTTAATAGTATAATACATTAGGCGGGTCTTGGCGATGCAGCGATCGATCTCCGTGATGTAGACAGGAGCATAGCCATGGATAGTTGTTGAACTATCCTTAGAGTTCAAATTTGTGAAAAGGTATTCGGCCCATTTCTTGTGGCCGATACCCTGATTACGCACACCTGCCATGTCGGCACAGATGCGGTAATGACACATCATCTCCCAGTATGTGGCATAGATGCGCTCGTCCTTCGCTATCAGCATGTTCAACTCTTTGGTAGTGGGGATATACTCTTCATAGGGGACTTCGCCCATGGAAAGCCCAGATACCTCGAATATCTCATGGAGAGCAAACCCTAACTCACCCACTGGTGTAAAAAGGATGCAGGTCTCGGGGTTGTACATCTTCAGAAAGCAGAAGAAATGATAAGCACTCTGAGGGAATCCAAATTGAACATTTCTGATGGCCTTGTATAAACCAATCTCTTTCATAATGGGTTCATGAGAATCCAACATGTATTGAACTAGGCGGGCTCACCACATATTGCCAGAAGAATAAACCCAGCCAGGCATTCTGAAGTCACTGGCTGGATATTGGCCTTCTTTCACCATGAACTCACTCAGGAAAGTTCGTGCGCGAATCGGGATCTCTCCTACTGGGTGCTCCTTGCTAATTCTGCCTGAAGAAAACCAGTAAGGTGGGGCCATCTTGATAAGCCCCGTGTGTGCCTAATTTGCCCGTTGGGACGCCATCCTGTTCTTGAGTTAATCCCCACTCTAACTCACGATGCATCGCCAGCCTCTGAAGATAGATCAGGGGATAGCCACGCTCCATCCTAGGCAGAAACATTAAAACTTCGCCAGAATTATAGAGCCACATGCATTCCTCTTCAAAGAGGATCTGGTCTGATTGCTCCATCTTGTCCCCAAAGAGAAATGCGGACTTCTCTAGCACATCTCTGTTCATGGCTTCAAAGGCCGCATCAGTTATAATCTCCCGTGCAGTAGTGGAATGATATTTGATCAATTTCTCCCTGCGCTCTCTCGAATCTGGTTTGTATGCAGCCAGGATGGTGGTGAAGCGAAATTGAGCTGATGGATCAGGACTCCCAGCAAAACCAAAATAGTGCTTATGGGGAAGAGCTTCCACCGAATACCCTACTGCAAAAAGAAGAATCAGAGTTAGGAAAGTTTCTACAAAAACAGAAAATTTTTCTAAGTATGGAAATGCGAAGCTAAAAACCACGCAAAGCTGAAAATAACTCCGCACGAAGCTAAATATTAGACCGCGCGAAGCTGAAAATAACTCCGCGCGGAGCTAAATATTAGACCGCGCGAAGCTGAAAATAACTCCGCGCGAAGCTAAATATTAGAACGCGCGAAGCTGAAAATAACTCCGCACGAAGCTAAATATTAGACCGCGCGAAGCTGAAAATAACTCCGTGCGAAGCTAAAGATTAGACCACGCAAAATTATTAAAATAGCCTCGCGTTTACGAATGCAAAGCTAAAATTCATAGCCCCGCGTTTCAAGCACGAGAATGACGCGATAGCTTCACGTGGAGGAAGATCAGGGACCTTTTCCTTCTCCTCCAGGCCAGTTTGGCCGGAGTAACAGTGATCTCACCGATAAAAGAGAAGATTGGCCAGTTAAAACCGAGCCAAATCACTCTCTAAATGTTCTAAAAAGCCCCAAAAGTGAGGTCCTTACCTCCGATGGGCGAAGCATGGACTGGCTCGCTGCTGCCATGGCCGCTACCGCCGCTGCTTGCGCCAGCCACTGATGGCGAGGCTGCGCGGGAAGAAGCGCGAGTCTTGGGTGCCATTGATCTTGAAGGAAATGGAGAGAAATCGACGAAAAAGTTGGTCGGGTCACCTGAAATCGCCTGATCGCCGGTCGCCTGGAGCTCTGGAGTTCTTGAAAATTCTTCAGATGAGTGAAGAAGAAAAAGAGACTCCATTTAAATGAAGGAAACCGCCTCTTGGTATTCGGCGCAAAAATCGAAGTGACTATCTGATCAGTTACTTTCTAAAACGCGGAGCTATTTAGCTTTGCGTAGTCACCCAAAGCGCGAAGTTGATAACTCCGCACAAATAGCAAAACACGAAGCTATCTTGGTATTTTAGCTACGCGTTTTTATAGAGCTCGGACTTGGTGTGCCCAGTTCAAGTTACGCTTGAACCGCCTCCATCAAACTAAGGCATGTGCAATTAAATGTCTCTGTCTAAGTTAAAAGATCCTTATATGATCATTTCAGGTACTAACAAATCTAAGTTATGTAAATGAGTCTTAGATTGTTTTACCAAAACAATGAGTCATCTATTTGTTGAGCAAGCAAAATTCTTGAAGCCAACAGATAAAGAGAAAAAGGAGTTTATCTTTATTCATAAAAAAATGAAAGGTTACAGAAGAAGAGGGAGTTATAGCTGTCCCAAAAGCTTCAACCTATTCATTGACTCATCAATAACCTGACAACTAGTCTTCTCCATGGAGTGTTGAAATTTCCTGGTTCACATACAAAAGATCTCCTCTACAAATGTCAACTATGATCTGTTTAAAATTCTTAGTGGATTATCTGAAGATACTGCTACAAGAATCCTAATGAAGATGCACAAGTTGGATTCGACATGCTACAAGCCCTTAGATGATCATCTCTATTGCTTTGAAAAGCAACAGAGATTGTCATCTAACAGAAATGGTCCTCAAGAAAACTTAAAGAGCTGCCGCAGAGTTTTTGTAACTCTTTCAAAAGTTTATCTTTTGGAACCAGAATTTGAAACCTGCAACTATGTTATAAAGCATATGCTTCTGGCTTCTTTAGAGTTACTTTTGCTGACGAAGACTGGTAGAGCCACATGCGCTCCACTTTAAGAAGGATCTGGTCTAAATACTTCACTGCAAAAGAAGAATCAAGAGTTAGAGAAAACTCAAAAAACTCTTCTAAGTATGAAAACACGGAGCTAAGGATAAACTCCGCGAGCAGTTGAGGAAATAGCCTCGTGTTGAAATGCGACTGCTAGTCAAAATAGCCTCGCGTTGAACGCGACTGCTAGTCAAAATAGCCTCGCGTTGAAACGCGAATGCTAGTCAAAATAGCCTCGCGATTTAAACGCGACTGCTAGTCAAAATAGCCCCGTGATTCAAACGCAAGGACGACGTGATAACTTCGCGTACAAGAAGATCAGAGTTTCTCTCCATCTTCTCCTTTCTTCCCAAGCCTTACGGCTGGAAAAACGGCGATCTTGCCGGTTCAAAAGTGGTTGGTCGGTTAAAACCGAACCAAAACACTCCAAAATTAATCTAAGGAGTCTAAAAGTTGGGAATTTCTACCTCCAATTGGTGCAGCATGGATTGGCTCGCCATTGTAGCCACTGCCTCGGCCGCTGCCGCCGCTGCTAACGACGGTCGCCGATGGTGAGGAGGCGCGTGACGCTGTACTCTTCTTAGATAACATCCTAGTGATGAAGATCTATGGAAAGTTGAAGGAAGCTCGGTCGAAAATCATCCCTTCAAATTGATGCGCCTGAGTCGCCTGAGCTCTAAGCTCTTGGATTTTTCGGATGAAATGAAGAAGAAGAAGAAGAGCTATAGGTTCTATTTAAATGATCCGCCTCTTGGTAATCGGCGCGAAAAACAAAGCAGAAGTAATTACTGAGCTATTAGCTGAGTAATTACCGAGCAATTAATGAGCAAATTACTCACTGAAAAGCGAAGCTATTTAGCTCCGCACAGGTGAACAAAACGCGAGATAAACTTGGTATTTTAACTCTGCGTTTAAAGATCCAAAGTATTTCAAAATTTGTTAAAGTTCTAAGCCATTTTGAAAACTTTGGAGGGGGTTCTGTTGGCAGTGAAAATTTCTAAGTAAAAGGATTTTCCACAACAGAACACGGAGCTAACTCAATAGCTCCGCGTTTGGCTATATTAGCCTCGTGTTGAACAAAACGTGGAGATGTTCAATAGCTCCGCATTAGTTCCGCGCTCTGGTTCTTTAGCTCCGCGTTGTGATGAGATTATCTCCGCGTAAGCAGATAACCAGAATCTCAAATTGATTGAGATTATGATTTGGGCTTATCCAAATACCCGAATTGAATCCAATCAGAATTCAAAATCAAGAGATTCAAATCAAAACTAAGATATTTGATTGGAATTCTTGATGAGAGCAAATTCTATTTAGATAGAAACTCTCAAATCATCCGAAGGCTATAAATACTCTCTTGGGGAAGCCCTAGGGGTCTTTTTTTTTTCGGCTTTTCTTTTCCTCTTGGAGAATTCAAGTTACACACAGAGTCTTGAATTCGTGAAAGACCAGAGAAGATAGTCTACAGTCGACCGCCACCTTCGAGAGAAAAGAGATCGACGCTCGATCGTCCAAAGGAACTACTATAGATCCCATCGCCACAGATCCCACAATATTTTGTAAAAGAGAGAGATTGACATATAAAATCCTCTCGTTTGTTCTCTTTTTATCTTGTTCACTTCTATTGTAATCTAAGTCGTATTCAATGGAAGGAAAGCAACAACCTTTTGCTGCGAACACACTATATCAAGAAATGATTACAACTTTCTTCCTCTCAACCATAAGAGGTAAATCAATGAGATCACACAAAATACAAAATCAAACCCTCATATCGCAAAAGGAATATGATGATCTTCCTTGTACTACAGCCGTTGCCCTTCTCATTTGCTTCAGCCGCCGAAATTCCAAAGGAAGCTACCACCTTTCTTTATTTTTCCCTTCGCCCAAACCCTTCAGCCGAATACAAATAGCAACCCATTATTTTTCCTTGCATTCGGCCAAAGCTCAATAGTAGCTTGTTTTCCTTTTGGCCTTCAAATTAAATAGCAGCCACCCCACATCTATTTATTTCCTTTGGCCAATAACCAATTGCTGTCGCACCTTTCTTTTTCTTCGGCACAAAGAAACTCAATAGCAGCCCTCTCTTTTATATCCTACGGCCAAAAATTTGCAGCCACAAAACCCTTAAGGAAAACAGAGATTAGGTTTAAATCCAATTTTTATTGTTGGGCCGGTTTTGGACCTGGTTGGGCAGACTGAACCCACTGCGACAATAAGGCTCTATCAGCAACAATCTCCCACTTGGAGACTTATTGCAAAAATTATAATCTCTATACATGATAATTCTAGCATCCAAAGTTTTTACCTCGATCGTTCAACGTTCCAATTTTAGCATTCAACACAAATATACCAAAATTGAGCAATAGCTCAACTTTTTCCAATCAACCGGCTTTGTCAACATATCTACATAATTTTTACTGTCATCAATCTTCTCCAATTTCAATTGACCATCCTCCAACAAGGATCTAATAAAGTGATATCTCAAGTGAATATGTTTAGTCCGTGAATGATATGCCGAGTTTTTAGTAAGATAAATTATACTCTGACTGTCACTGAACAACCTGCAATCTACTCCATCAAAACCTAATTCACTCATCAATCGCTGCACCCAAATAAACTCTTTACTTACTTATGTAGCTGTCACATACTCAGTTTCTGTCAATAAAGCAACAATTAATTGTAATCTTGAAATTCAGCTTACCGTTGTCCCTCCTACAGTAAAGATATAACCTGTGGTGCTGCTACCATTATCTCTATCACCTGCATGATTCGAATCCACAAAACCTTGCACATCAATATTATCACCCCCAAAACACAAACAATACTTTGAAATACCTTTCATATACCGGAAAATCCACTTCACTGCTTGCCAATTTTCTTTCCAGGGTTCTTTATGAATCTACTTACTACTCCCACTGCATGTGCAATATCTGGTCTTGTACTCACCATTACATACATAAGACTCCCAATGACTGATAAATAAGGCACATTTCCATGTATTTCATCTGCTCATCTATCTTAACAGCTTACTCTTTTGACAGTTTAAACTAACCACTAAGAGCTGTAGTTACTGATTTTGTATTCTCCTTATTGAATCTCTCCAACACCTTCTTGATGCATCTCTCCTGAGATAACCACAATTTCTTTTTTTTCTTATCTTGGATAGTTTGCATCCCAAGAAATTGTTTCGCTTCACCCATGTCCTTTATAGAGAATGTCCCTGCCAACTTTCTATTCAGATCATTGATTTTCTTCATGCATGAACCTGCCACAAGCATATTATCTAATTACAAAGTAAGTATAATAAAATTACTGTTCTTAAACTTTTGTAAATATACACAATGATCTGAATTGCATCTGGCAAAATTCGAATCCAACATAAACTTGTCAAATGTCAAGTACCATTTCCTCGGTACCTGTTTTAATCCATACAAGTTCCTTTTCAGTCGACATACTCAATTCTCCTTTCCTTCAACTTCATATCCCTCCGGTTATTGCATGTATATTTTATCATCCAAATCACTATGAAAGAAAGCAGTTTTCACATCAAACTGCTCTAAATACAATCCTTTCACAACCACAATACTCAATATTGTTCTGATAGAAGTCATCTTCACAACTGGTATAAATATCTCATTTAAGTCAATACCTTTCCTGTGACCGAATTCCTTCACCACAAGTCTAGCCTTGTATGTTTGTGTCCCCCATGCCTCATATTTTACCCTGTATACCCATTTGTTATGCAATACTTTTATCTTTGTCGGTCGCTTCACCAATTTCCATGTGTGATTCTCCTCCAAAGAAGACATCTCATCACTCATGGTTTGCTCCCACTTAAGACGAAACTTATCTTACATAGCCTCTTGGTAACTCTCTGGTTCACCTACATCAGTATACAAAATATGATATAAAGGAAGATAAAATTTTTGAGTTGACTTCCTTATCCTAATGCTCCTCCTCAAATTGGGAACACTTTCTTCCTCTGATGAAGAACTGAAACAATCTATTTCAGCCAGTGGCTCTCTCTCCTGTTCGGTCTCATCTGAAACTTGTATATTTTCAAGTATAGTAATTTCTTCTCCTTCAGATGTAGGTATTTCTTCCTTTCTTTCATCTATGGGATCCATCCCATCATGTGGCTCATCCAGTTCTAAGTGCTCTTTCTCATCTATTTTCTCACTGTTCTTTTCCATTTGGTCTTTATACATGCAACCCCCATTGAATACTACACCTTTGCTACGAATCACTTTGTTGTGCTTATAATCCCACAAGCGATAACCATATTCATCGCCACCATATCTAATGAATGCACACTTCTGAGATTTAGAATCAAGCTTCTTTCTCATCTCATGATCCTCATGTGCATATGCTATATAACTAAATACTTTTAAGAATGAATAATTTACAGTCTTACCAGACCACACCTCCTCTGGAATTCCTCCATCTAAAATACTAGCTGGACTTCTATTGATCAAATAGACTGTCGCATCTATAGCTGCTCCCCAAAATTGCAAAGCCAAACCTGCATGTACGTAGACTCATACTACGAACTCGCTCCAAAATAGCTCTATTCATTCTCTCAGCCACTCCAATCTGCTGTGGTGTACTCGGTACAGTATTCACTCTTCTGATCCCGTGGGTAAAGCAATAGTCATCAAACTCCTTATTGCAAAATTTATCACTATTGTCTGGCAACAAACATTTCACTTTCAAGCCTGTTTCATTTTCAATAAGAGCTTTCCATACCTTAAAGATCTTGAAAATATCAGATTTCTGCTTAAGTGTAAACACCCATGTTTTCATGCTTGCTCATATATGAAAGTAACAAAATAAGAATTACCTCCAAAAGACTTCACTAAAGAAGGCCCCATACATCTGTATGCACCAACTCCAATCTCTCGCTTTTCTTCTCCTTGCCAACCTTCATAAAACTAACTCTTTTATACTTTCCAAACACACAGTTCTCACAGAAGTCAAAGTTAGCATATTTCATATATGTCAACATACCCCTGAATTGCAACACCCTCATGCTACTCTCACTCAAGTGTCCGAGCCTCTGATACCATAAGGTAGCCTTCTCATTCTTCACGGTGGCCAAAGAAATAACATGATCCACTGAGCTTGAGAATAGATATAGTGTTCCCACTCTCTCACCCTTGATCACTACTATTGCTCATTTGTTGATCTTCCACTGTTTTTTCTCAAATGAGATTTGATAACCCTCACCATCTAGCTTGCTAACAGATATCAAAGTCTTTTTCAAATCTGGTATGTGCTTGACCTCTTGTAAAAGCAGCTTTCCATCATTGTGCAACTTCAACTGAATTGTCCCCTTACAATCTTGCATTTCTACCAATTACCAATATTCACATGCCCAAATTCATCTTGGACATAATTATCAAATCATTCTCTGCGAGCAGTGCAATGGAACGAAGCCCCTGAATCTATAAGCTACAAGTCTGACTTTGATTCTGTATGAGCAGACAAGCACAAAGTCATCATACTCTTTACTTGGATTCACCACATTCGCTCCCTCCTTGTCTTCGTTTAGACAATCCTTCTTCATATGACCCTCTGTCTTACATTTTCAACACACTAATTTTTTCTTGAACTTCCCGTTAGATTTTGATCTCGCTCTTTGCTTCGACTCCCTGCTTAAATTTCTACCCATTTCCTTCTTTCTGTCATTATCAACAGACAGAGCAGTACTTGTACAAACTGTGCTCTCACCCATACTCTTTTTCATCAATTTATCATTCATGATTATACTCACAGCATCATCAAATTTAAGAGCAGTGTTGGAAGTATTGCTAATGGCCATAACAATATTATTCTAACTATCCGGTAGCGAACACATAAACATCAAACCTTTAATGTTATCAGCAAAGACAAACTCTAAGGATTCAAGTTGTGCCCATAATGTGTTAAATTTGTTCAAATGATTAACAACTGAACTATCAGAACGCATCATCAAGTTAAACAACTTTTTCATTAGAAACAGTCTATTTGAAGCAAATGGCTTCTCATAAAATTTAGCCAATGCTGACATCAAAGCTGAAGTGGTCTTCTTCTTGGAGATATTGAACACAACCTGTTTTGTCAGGCACAATCAAATTTGAGCTAAAACTCTCCTGTCCAATAATTCTCACTCCTCATCAGTTATCTTTTCTTCCTTTTTTCCAAACAGTGGTTGATGTAAATTTTTCTGATATAAATAATTTTTCATCTGCAATTTTCACTATTGGAAGTCTGTCCCATTAAATTTTTCAATTTTTCCTTTCTATCTTCCACCATAACTTCCACTCAAAATCAACACCGATTTGAGCGAAATCTTATCCGAACTAGGCTCTAATACCGATTGTTAGCAAAAATAATAATATCAATGCAACAACCAGAGGAATATAGTAGTTAAACGAAGAGACAAATAGCAAAGATAGTGAACACGCATATTTAACGTGGTAAGGTGATTGTCTGCAAAAGGGGCCTCAAGTAAGGTGATCCCCTCTCACCATTACTCTTTGTGCTAGTGGCAAAAGGTCTTAAGTCACTTTTCACATGTATGAAGAGAGCAGGTAAGATAGAGGGGCTGCCAGCCTCTCGCATAGTGACATGCACGAATTTATAATATGCAAATGATACCTTAGTCTTCAGACACTGTAACATCTTACAAGCAAGTGCGATCAAATAGATTCTAAATTGCTTTGAGGCGTGGTCTGGTCTGAGAATTAATTATCACAAAAGTTCTCTCACTCTCATTGGATAGGAAAACATTACTAGTAATTTTATTGTGGGACTCTTTGGTTGTAAGGAGAGTAATTTCCTAATAAATTATTTGGGAGTTCCAATCAGATCAGGAAAGATTAAGAAGCCAGATTGGACTCCAATTATTGAGAGAATCAGCAAGGCGCTATATGGTTGGAAGGGTCAGCCTTATCCATGGGCAGGGGGGTGGGATAAATTGATCTTATTAAATACAGTGCTCTCTTCCATACCAACATACTTCATATCCTACTTCATCGTTCTGCGATGGGTGAGACAAAAGATCGACAAACTGCGAAGCCAATTCCTATGGGGGAATCTATAAACTAGAGCAGGAAATTCTGTTTAGTGGCTTGGGACCGAGTGTGTAGAGCGAAAAGGGATGGAGGTCTTGGAGTGTTGAATCTTAGGAACTTCAATTTGGCTCTTATTACTATATGGTGGTGGAGCTTACTGTCCCAACCTAGTGGTATGTTATAAAATTTGTTACAAAGCAAATACGGTCCGAGAAATGAACCCTGGAGTGGAAAAGGCCGGAATACACACAACACGTCATGTTTCTAGAAGGGTATTAGGAGCATCAAAGAGATGTTTTGGCAGGGTGTCAAATACGAGGTAGGAAAGGGTGATAGTATAGCCTTTTGGAAGGATATATGGTATGATATAGTGCCTCTCAAAACTTCATTCCTGATGGCTTACGAGGCATGTCGCAAAAAGGAGGCTACGGTTGCAACCTATTGGAGAAGAGGGAGATGGAGGTTGGGGAATGAAGCGAGGCTAGACTGGAAAGGTGTATGAAATACGTTACAACACATACGAATCAATGATCGTGAAGATTTTCCGATTTGGAGATGGGATAAATCCGGAATGTTTTCAGTGAAATCGATGTATAGTTTTCTTAATGACGGGAGAGCAAGATCCGGCATGGCGACCCACATCTGGAAGACAGAATACCTACTAAAGATAAAAGTCTTCCTCTGGCTTGTAGATAAAAACGCAATTCTTATATGGGACAATCTTCAACAAAGGGGATGACAGGGTCCCAGTAGGTGTGTGTTATACGGTTCTGATGTAGAGACTGTAATATATGTGCTGATAGATTGTCATTTCACTAAGTTGATATGGATGGAAGTTGCTAACCGATACAACTTCCAGATAGGTTGTGGCAATCGCTCATCCGTATGGACGAGATTTTAGGCCATGGGAACAAAACCAAAAGTGTTTAGAATAGCCACGGCTGCTATAACCTGGAACATATGGATAGAAAGAAATATAAGAATTTTTAGTAATAAATCTTTTTACCTGGACTATTATTTATATTGTATTACTAATGATATGTTATTGTGAATAACAGATTTTGGAGAATCAGGTTCGGCCTTCCACGATATTCTCCTCAGACTTACTGCTGTAGTGGTTCCGCAATCAGCACAGTGAGCGGCGATTTCAGATGTTGATGCAGGTGAATCAGTTTGTGCTACTCGGGAAGAGAAGTAGATTAGTTGGATATCCCTCGCTTGTATTTGTGATTGCAGCTGCGGGATATTTTTGATATTGAGTATTATGTAATTGATAGTATGTGGTGATTTATATTGTAACCCACTTTTGCTTCTGTATAGATCTATAAACACTTATATAGGTTCTATTAAAATTATTTTAATAGAATGCTGAATGCAATAGCTCACCGTCTCAATTTCAAAATAATAATATTTTAGATTCTAACTTTAATAGAAGAACCCTTTTTTTTATTAGCTCAGTAGGCAGTACATATTCAAAACCTTGTAACTTTTGCGGAGCTTCATCAACTTAGCTTCCATGTTTGTTGACACGTACTGCACATGGAGCATTCATCTGGTTATAAAATTAGCATAGGCTTGCTTGCCATGCTCATCTCATTGTCACAGCCTCAGTCCTAATTTTTCTTAAAATAATGGCGTCGATGCCGCAACTTGTTACATCCGGCCATCTGCTCCCAGTAGCGCAACTTACTACATCCGGCCATCTGCTCCCAGTAGCGCGGAACAGCCTCTCACGTGTTCAATTCGACGGGGACTCTGATTCATTCTTATTCCCTAAGGTTAGCTTTCGCTCTCTGAAATATAGTTTTATTTTCACGCAATAAGTGGCATTAATGCCTATACAGTACTGATAGTCTCTTTTTTCTTTTCTGAATTTGCAGAAGCGCCATGGATGCACATCCCTACAGAACGGAACTATACGGAGCGTGCAAGCAGTACAGACCTTCCCATTACCGGAGCTAAAAGATGCCGAATTCAGACGCTCCTCCGACTGTCATCCCACAATTTGGATCACAAACTAATAGAATCGATCCACAGCCCATATGAAGTAAGTTAACTAGCACTGCTAAAGCATTTTATTAAAATCTATCCCATATCTACTATTATAGTCATAATCTGTTTCTGATTCAGTTAGAAACAATTTGGCCTCATGTCTATCGGTACTTTGCAGTTAACATAAGTTGTTATAAAATTTACATAAACATCACCACCTATACATTTCTACTTTTGTGTATAGTTCAGGGGAAAAAAAACGAAGAGAAGTTGATACTCACACCACCAACAAATACTTCGTGTATCGATGCTTCATACAAGTGCTTTCTCATTGCACTTTTTATTGTGAGTCTATAATATTATATATCATTTTTTTTAAAGTGCACATGAATCTGCAGGAACCCAAATATTCTTCATTGCTTCCGTCAAAAATAACTTTTTTGCTTCTCTCTCATTCTTCTTAGGGTGGAGAATTCGGCACAAGGATTGATCAGCTGAAGAGTGAGGTCAGGCAGTTGCTTATAGCAATAGATGATCCGTTAGCAAAGCTCGAACTTATTGATTGGATCCGTAGGCTTGGGCTCGCATGCCATTTTGAAGAGGAGATTGCCAGTGAACTAACGCCATTCATGTGCCCGGAAAGCTTTGAGGGACTGAAGGAGACGGCCCTGTGCTTTAGGCTCCTTGGAGAGCATGGTCATTTTGTGTCCTGTGGTATGATCCGCTAGCACTTTCTTCATAATTTCTTATATTTATAGCTTTAATTGTTATTTTTGTTGCTAATAGAGCTCATTGCCGTAGCGGGTTTCGGTCAACCGAAACGGGTCCAAAACCGGCCCAAACCCATTATGATATAATATATATATGAGGTATGGTGCTAGGGTTTTGGGCAAGCTGAAAAGAAAAAAAGAAAAGAAGCATCTGTTTGTTTTGGCCAGGAGAGAGAAAAGGTGGCGGCTGCAAAATTGGTTTGATTGGCCTGAATTTCTTATGTTGTTGTGTGGCGGCTGCAGCAAACAAAAGAGGTAGCTGCTGGCCGAAGAAAGCAAAACAAGGTGTGGGGCTGCTGCTATTTGTTTTCGGCCGGAGGCAAAGGTGAAGTTGCGTTTTTTTCTTTTGTAATTTCGACGGCTGAAACAAAGAGGTAAATCACTGCAACAAGAGGTTAGGGTTTGATTTCAAAATCTTGTGTGATTTCTTTATGATTTCTCTTGTGGTTGAGAACTAGAATATTGTAATCCTCTTTTGATATAATGGAAGTTTTTCGATCGGTCCCCGTGGACGTAGGCATATTGCCGAACCACGTTAAATCTGTGTGTTCTCTGTCTCTGCTATTTTTCTCTTCGGTTAACTATTTGATTCCGCTGATTGTTGCATTAGTATTATTCCGCTATCTTTTGCTAACAATTGGTATCAGAGCCCTGGTTCGGGTCAGATTTCACTCAGATCGGTGTTGATTTTGAGTGGGAGTTATGGCGGAAGATAGGAAGGGAAAAATTGAAAAATTTGATGGGACAGATTTCCAATGGTGGAAGTTGCAGATGGAAGATTATTTATATCAAAAGAATTTACATCAACCACGGATTAGAGAAAAGCCAGAAAAGATGACTGATGAGGAATGGGCATTATTGGACAGGAAGGCTTTGGCGCAGATTCGATTGTGCCTGACAAAGCAGGTTGTGTTCAACGTCTCCAAGGAGAAAACCACTTCAGGTTTGATGTCAGCGTTGGCTAAATTTTATGAGAAGCCGTCTGCTTCAAATAGACTGTTTCTAATGAAAAAGTTGTTCAACTTAAAGATGCCTTCTGATAGTTCAGTTGTTAATCATTTGAACGAATTTAACACATTATGGGCACAACTTGAATCTTTAGATTTTGTCTTTGCTGATGACATTAAACCTTTGATGTTTATGTGTTCGTTACCGGATAGTTGGAGTAATGTTGTTATGGCCATCAGCAATTCTTCCAATACTGCTCTTAAGTTCAATGATATTGTAAGTACAATCATGAATGATGAATTGATGAAAAAGAGTATAGGTGAGAGCACAGTTTCTACAAGTACTGCTCTGTCGGTTGATAATGACAGAAGAAAGGAAAGGGGTAGAAGTTCAAGCAGGGAGTCAAAGCAAAGAGGGAGATCAAAATCTAAGGGAAAGTTCAAGAAAAAGTTAGTGTGTTGGAAATGTAAGACAGAGGGTCATATGAAGAAGGATTGTCCAAATAAAGACAAGGAAGGAGCGAATGTGGTGAATCCAAGTGAAGAGTATGATGACTTGTGTTTGTCTGCTCATACAGAATCGAGCTCAGATCTGTGGTTTGTGGATTCAGGGGCTTCGTTTCATTGCACTGCTCGTAGAGAATGGTTTGAGAATTATGTCCAAGGTGATTTTGGGCATGTGACTGTTGGTAATGGGCAGGAATGCAAAATTGTCGGTAAGGGGACAATTCAGTTAAAATTGCACAATTGTGGAATGTTGCTTTTACAAGAGGTCAGGCACATACGGATTTGAAGAAGAATTTGATATCTGTTAGCAAGCTGGATGGCGAAGGTTATCAAATCTCATTTGAGAAGAAACAGTAGAAGATCAGTAAATGAGCAATGGTAGTGGTCAAGGGTGAGAGAGTGGGAACTCTATATTTACTCTCAAGCTCGGTGGATTACGTTGTTTCTTTGGCCACCGTGAAGAATGAGAAGGCTACCTTATGGCATCAGAGGCTCGGTCACTTGAGCGAAAGCGGCATGAGGATATTGCAATCCAGAGGTATGTTGACAGATATGAAAGATGCTAATTTTGATTTCTGTGAGAACTGTGTATTTGGAAAGCAGAAAAGAGTTAGTTTTATGAAGGATGGCAAGGAGAAGAAAACTAAGAGATTGGAGTTGGTGCATACAGATGTATGGGGGCCTTCTTCTGCGAAGTCTCTTGGAGGTAATTCTTATTTTGTCACTTTCATAGATGATGCAAGTAGGAAAATATGGGTGTTTGCATTTAAGCAGAAATCCGATGTTTTCAAGATCTTCAAGGTATGGAAAGCTCTTGTTGAGAATGAAACAGGTTTGAAGGTAAAATGTCTGTTGTCAGACAATGGTGGGAAATTTTGCAATAGGGAGTTCGATGACTATTGCTCTGCCCACGGGATCAAGCGAGTAAAGACTGTACCGAGGACACCGCAGCAAAATGGCGTGGCTGAGAGGATGAATAGAACCATTTTGGAGCGAGCTCGGAGTATGAGACTACAAGCAGGTTTGCCTTTGCAAATTTGGGGAGCCGCTGTAGATACGGCAGTCTATCTGATCAATAGGAGTCCAGCTAGTGTTTTAGATGGAGAAATTCCAGAGGAGGTGTGGTCTGGTAAGACTGTGAATTATTCATTCTTAAAAGTGTTCGGTTGTATAGCATATGCACATGTGGATCATGAGATGAGAAAGAAGCTTGATTCGAAATCTCAGAAGTGTGCATTCATTGGATACGGTGGCGATGAATATGGTTATCGCTTATGGGATTATGAGCATAACAAGGTAATTCATAGCAGAGATGTAGTATTTAATGAGGGCTGTATGTATAAAGACTGAACGGAAAGTAAGAGTGAGAAAGCAGTGGAAAAGGAGCACTTGGAGCTGGATGAGCCACAGGATGGGATAGATCCCATGGATAAAAGAAATGAAAAAATACCTACATCTGAAGGAGAAGAAATGGCTGCACCTGAGAATACACAAGTTTCAGATGAGACCGAACAGGAGAGAGAGCCATTGACTGAAATAGATGGTTCCAGTACTTCATCAGAGAGTGTTCCCACTTTGAGGAGGAGTACGAGGATAAGGAAGCGAACCCAAAAACTTTGTCTTCTATTATATCATGTTTTGTATACTGATGCGGTGAACCAGAGAGTTACCAAGAGGCTATGCAGGATAAACTTCATCTTAAGTGGGAGCAAGCCATGCATGATGAGATGTCTTCTTTGGAGGAGAATCATACATGGGAATTGGTGAAGCGACCGGAAAAGATGAAAATATTGCATAACAAGTGGGTATACAGGGTAAAACATGAGGCCGGAGGGACACAAAGATTCAAGGCTAGACTTGTGGTGAAGAGATACGGTCAGAGAAAACGTATTGATTTCAATGAAATATTTGCACCTGTTGTCAAGATGACTTCTATCAGAACAATACTAAGTATTGTGGCTGTAAAAGGATTATATTTAGAGCAGCTCAATGTGAAGACTGCTTTCCTTCATGGTGATTTGGAGGAAGAAATATACATGGAATAGCCGGAGGGATATGAAGTTAAAGGAAAAGAGAATTGGGTATGTCGACTGAAAAGGAGCTTGTATGGGTTGAAACAAGCGCCGAGGCAATGGTACTTGAAGTTCGACAAGTTTATGTTGGATTCGGGTTTTGCCAGAAGCAATTCAGATCATTGTGTATATCTACAAAAGTTTAAGGATGGTAATTTTATTATACTTACTTTGTATGTAGATGATATGCTTGTGGCAGGTA
Source organism: Dracaena cambodiana (assembly GCA_036321105.1). Lineage (NCBI taxonomy): Eukaryota > Viridiplantae > Streptophyta > Magnoliopsida > Asparagales > Asparagaceae > Dracaena > Dracaena cambodiana. The sequence goes on from JAYEPQ010000003.1 coordinate 47,264,565, forward strand.
CATGCATGAAGAAAATCAATGATCTGAAAAGAAAGTTGGCAGGGAAATTCTCTATGAAGGACATGGGTGAGGCTAAACAACTTCTTGGGATGCAAATTACCCGAGATAAGAAAAGCAAGAAATTGTGGTTATCTCAGAAGGGGTACATCAAGAAGGTGTTGGAGAGATTCAATTTGGAGAATGCAAAATCGGTAACTACAGCTCTTGGTGGTCAGTTCAAACTGTCAAAAGAGCAAGGTGCTAAGACAGATGAGGAGAAGAGACACATGGAGAATGTGCCTTATTCATCGGCCGTTGGGAGTCTCATGCATGCAATGGTGAGTACAAGACCAGATATTGCACATGCAGTGGGAGTAGTGAGTAGATTCATGAAGAACCCTGTAAAGGAACATTGGCAAGCGGTGAAGTGGATTTTCAGGTATTTGAAAGGTACTTCAAATTATTGTTTGTGTTTTGGGGGTGATAACATTGATGTGTAAGGTTTTGTGGAGTCGGACCATGCGGGTGATAGAGACAATGGCAGGAGCACTACAGGTTATGTTTTTACTGTAGGAGGGACAACAGTAAGCTGGGTTTCAAGACTACAATCAATTGTTTCTTTATCTTCGATAGAAGCTGAGTATGTTGCAGCTGCAGAAGCAAGTAAGGAGTTTATTTGGTTGCAGCGATTGATGAGTGAGTTGGGTTTTGATGGAGTGGATTACAGGTTATTCAGTGACAGTCAGAGTGCAATTCATCTTGCTAAGAACTCGACGTATCATTCACGGACTAAACATATTCACTTGAGATATCACTTCATTAGATCCTTGTTGGAAGATGGTCAATTGAAGTTGGAGAAGATTGAGGGCAGCAAGAATCCTGCAGATATGTTGACAAAGCCGGTTGATGGGAAAAAGTTGAGCTATTGCTCAACTTTGGTGTATTTGTGTTGAATGCTGAAATTGGGACTTTAAACGATCGAGGTAAAAACTTTGGACACTGGGATTATCATGCATAGAGATTACATTTTTTTTGCAATGGTCTCCAAGTGGGAGATTGTTGCTAATAGAGCCCATTGCCGTAGCGGGTTTCGGTCAACCGAAACGGATCCAAAACCGGCCCAAACCCATTATGATATAATATATATATGGGGTGTGGTGCTAGGGTTTTGGGCAAGCTGAAAAGAAAAAAAGAAAAGAAGCATCTGTTTGTTTTGGCCAGGAGAGAGAAAAGGTGGCGGCTGCAAAATTGGTTTGATTGGCCTGAATTTCTTATGTTGTTGCGTGGCGGCTGCAGCAAACAAAAGAGGTAGCTGCTGGCCGAAGAAAGCAAAACAAGGTGTGGGGCTGCTGCTATTTGTTTTCGGCTAGAGGCAAAGGTGAAGTTGCGTTTTTTTCTTTTGGAATTTCGACGAGTTAAACAAAGAGGTAAATCACTGCAACAATAAGTTAGGGTTTGATCTCAAAATCTTGTGTGATTTTTTTGTGATTTCTCTTGTGGTTGAGAACTAGAATATTGTAATCCTCTTTTGATATAGTGGAAGTTTTTCGATCGGTCCCCGTGGACGTAGGCATATTGCCGAACCACGTTAAATCTGCGTGTTCTCTGTCTCTGCTATTTTTCTCTTTGGTTAACTATCTGATTCCGCTGGTTGTTGCATTAGTATTATTCCGCTATCTTTTGCTAACAATTTTCTCTTTTTCCATACTAAGATGTTGCTCCCGTTTTATTCATTTTATGTTTCGTTAAGTTCTTTTACTCTTGTACATACTTTATTATACCTACTTTTTTTTTCTTTAAAAAAAAAAGAATAAAAAATTGCACTACCTAATTCAGTCCCACTACTTCAACACACTATCAGCAGCAGACTATATACATAGTATATTTCAAACTAATGTTTAGAGGATTAAATAAATGACTACACGGTGGTATTGTATTGATGCACCATGCAACTGGTTGTGCTAAATAAATGAGAAATTTTTGATAAAATTTGTTTAATAAATCAGCATGATGATGACATAACATTTTCGTGCAATTCAAGAGAATATCAGCAAATTAACTTTAGCTGAAAAGGCTGTTTCCTATGACAACATTTTTTTTTTTTTTTTTTTTGTGTTTTTGTTTCTGATAGAGAAAGCATATCCTTTCTTATAACCAAGAGAACCGCAATTTTTTATTTTTTTTGAGTCGTACAAGAAAAATGCAATATTTCTCGAATTCCTAATAAAACTGTAGTTTACAGAGAATTGCAAAGATTTTCTCCGCGGTAGTACTCACAGGATCCTGCGTGCTATGAAGGGAGTTTCTAGATGGGCACAACATATTTCCTAGTGAGCCCACTTTAAAAACCTTATTTTTTACAACTTTGCCATTTGTATTTTTGGTCAAAAATACCCTTCCACATCTCCTCTTCATCCTCCCATCCTGCTTCCCTTTTTTTTTCCCGCGTGAAACCAGAGAGAGGAGCTGTAGAGGAGAAAAAGAGGGGAAAAAAAATTTTCATTTCTCAAAATCTCCACTCCATACGGAAATTAAAGTCTACATTTAGCTTAAATCGGTTCTCTCATTGTCTAACCCTAGAAAATAGAAAATATAATTCTTTTGTGAGTCGATGGAGAAGAAAATGGAGTTGCGCAAGTTGGCGATGATTTCAGTCGACGATCAAAAGTCATTGGAGGTTTGAATCTATCATCTTTTTTTAATTTCTACAATTTTTAATTTTAAAGGAATAGATTTAATTAAAATAGAGATCGGTTGGGAAGAATGATTTTGATTTCGCAGCTGTTCAGCTTCTCATTCTATTATGTGTACTTTGGTTAATAGGATAAACCTTCAACACATTGTAACCGAGATCAGAGTGAGATAGCTGTTGATTATAGTTCGGCATTCACAACAAGTGAGGTATGATGATATAGAAGATTTTGTATATATAATGTATTATGTTTGGTGAAGATGTCTAACTGAAATACTGTGATTGTAGACTTTTTTAGATCGAGAAGAGCTTGCAAATTGGGTTCGTGATACAGGAAAGACGTTAGGATTGGTAATAATTGTTTCAAAATCGGATAGTGGAGGCCATTATAAGAAGAGAAGAATCTGGTTTGGTTGTGAAAGAGGTAGAAGTTCAAGATTCAAAAAATTAACAGGTGTTGAAAGATTCAGGGGTAGCAAAAAATGTGGATGCCCCTTTAAGCTAAAGGGTCAACAAATATCTGCTGAGAAGTCCGAGTGGAAACTTATGGTTAAATGCAATACGCATAATCATTTTGCAGCAGAATATCTTGAAGGATACTCATATGCAGGAAGACTATCCCAAAGCGAGACTTCTGTTGTAATGGAGTTGTCGAAATGTCATGTACGACCAAAAGATATCATGACATCTTTAAAGATGAAGGATCCGAAGAATGCGTCAACAATGAAGACAATTTATAATGCACGACATAAGCTTCGGGTTAATGAACAGGGGGGTAGAAGGCAAATGCAACACTTGCTGTTTAAAATTCAGAGTGCAAGTACATTGAGTGGTATCACAGCAATAACCAAACCGAAGCAGTAACTGACCTCTTTTGGGCTCATCCGATTGGTGTGGAGCTTCTACGTGCATTTCCAAGAGTTATCATCCTAGATTGTACCTATAAAACAAATAGGTACAAATACCCGTTACTTGAAATAGTTGGCGTAACATCGACGAATATGTCATTCTGTGTTGCTTTCGCTTTTCTTGAAAGAGAACGGGAAACAAACTATGCATGGGCACTTGATAAGTTACGTGGACTATTTATCAATGAAATTTATCCAAGTGTGATAGTAACGGATAGAGATTTAGCGCTAGTAAAAGCTATTCAATCCATATTTCCAACAAGTCGGCATTTACTATGTAAATAGCATATCAATCGTAATGTCTTGGCTCATTACAAAAAAATTTGGAACAGAAGACTAAATGGGAGAAATTTTTCTCAATTTGGAAGTTGATAATGTTATCTAAAACTATTGAGGAGTACGATTCAAGTCGGAGTTTACTTATGAAGGAATTCCGAGCATATCCAGATGCAGTCGAATATGTAACGAAGACTTAGTTGGATTCATATAATGATAAATTTGTTGCTTACTGGACAAATACGTGTCTCCACAGGGATAATGTAATAACTAAGCAAGCGGAGAGTGCCCATGCAAAATTGAAGCGGCAACTTCGAACGAGTCAAGGCAACTTTAAAAACTGCTGGAGCAACATTCACTCTTTACTTGAATTGCAACATACTGAGATTAAGGCATCTTTCGAAAAAAAGCCTTACAATGTTTAATCGAAATTTCATGTTGCCAGATTTTAGAGAACTCCGGGGCGTAATATCTATATATGCATTAAATCTGATTTTGAATCAATTATGAAGAGCAGCTAGTATCGGAGTGGATCTAGTTAAATGCGGTTGCATAATTAGGCAAACGCATAACTTGCCATGCGCCCATAAAATTGCAATGTACCAAAGAGATAATCGAGCAATCCCATTGGATTGCATTGACCTTCATTGGCGAAAACTTGACATGCTCCCAGTTAAAGCGTCGACTTTTGAATGTTTAAATTACCAAAAAGATATGGAGGTATTTATTTTTAACTTTCTTAAATGTGATAACGAGGAACGAGCTCGAAGGTTAAAGAAGTTGAACGAAATATCAAATCCAGCAAGTTCTTCACTTGCTGATCCTATTCCGAAGGTGACACCACAAGTTGCGCGCTTGAAAAGGAAGCGCGACTACTCAACAAAACGGAATCCTTGTGCTTTTGAGTTAATTGCTTCTGAAACTGACAGTCATTCTCCATTGATGAAAGCAGTGCTTGTTCAAAGAAAATGTTGGCCGACAAAGCTAATGCCAAAGCGGAAGCCTACACAGAAGGTAAACCATTTATGTGCAGTATTATATCTCTACTTGTTTCATATTTTTTTTAACTTTTAAATTTTATTTCTATACAGGAATCCACTCTGGGTGAACCAACATCAGTGGAAGTTTCGGTATCCGAACTTCCTCTCCTTTTGGAGCCCGAGCCCATACTCCGGTCAAAGCCCAAATTTCGGTATCAAGATTCACTACCTAATTTCTTCCTTCCCTATATCAATAATGTTGGTGAGGTTAAGTCGGACAGAAATTGCGGGTTTAGAGTCATCGTAGATAGTCTTGGCTTCGAGGAGGATCAGTGGGGTCAAATTCGCAGAGACTTGGTAACCGAGCTAGACGAAACTGAGCTACCCTACATTAGTCTATTTAGAAGTCTCAATCGGTTTGTTGAGCTCCGAAAGTTAATAAACTATTTTAGAGAATTACTAAGTTCCGACCACTGGATGACTTTGCCCGACATGGGTCATTTGATAGTGTCGAGATTTAATTTAGTGTTATTCTTCATTTCCAATGACCAATGCCTAACTTTCCTACCGCTAAGATCACCGCCTTCGGCCTCAATTCTCCAGATCAAGAAAGTGACCATAGCTTTCGTTGGAGGATGTTATTTTGTCCCGATAAATTTTGCATCCTATATAGTTTATATTTGAATACAAATATAGATCCGTAATGCAACTTTCAATCATGCAGGTTAAACTAAAGGCAGGACATCCAGTTCCCAATATTGCACTTAATTGGCACCGTCATCGTGACCCGGTGGCAACTGGATGGCAAGATTTTTATATGGAATAAATTGAACAATTCAAGCAACTTGTGCCACCGACTGCAGCAAAACAAGATATCATTGAATTATAATCAATGATTCTATGGATGACCTCATTATGTGCATATCTTTTGTTCGAACCAGTTAACAATTGTACTTATATGAAATGAAAAAAAATGTAGTGTCATATATATCGCGGTGCCTTGTAAACCCTATTTGTGTCTTGTATATCGCGGTGCCAAAGTTAGGTGTCAAAGTTAGGTGTAACTTATTTGTAAACCCTATTTGGCTATCTTGTATATCACGGTGCCAAACTTCAATTTTGAAGTTATGAATGACTTGTGTATATGTTGAATCAATAATGCTAAGTTGTTGATATGTTTTGATATCAAGATGTTGATATGATGGACCGTTGTTGTTCGACATGCACGATATACTGAATTAATAACAAACTTACTATCTACAGGGTTGTACACACCGTATCACTTAAATTTCTAAAATCGTATCGGTGATTCGGATTTACAGAACATGATCATTTTTAGATGATCCGGGGACTGTAAACCCGGACAGAGACACCATGTCCGGGCTGGCTAGCCCGGATGAGGAGTTTTCAAATTTGGCCCCCCCGTCCGGGCTATCCAGCCCGGACAGAGAGTATCTGTCGGGGCTGGATAGCCCGGACAGTCTTCTCTGTCCGGGCTGGATATCCCGGACAGAGAGTATCTGTCCAGGCTAGATAGCCAGGATAGAGAGTATCTGTCCGGGCTGGTTAGCCCGGACGGGGGGACCAAATTTGACAACTCCTCATCCGAGCTAGCCAGCCCGAACATGGTGTCTCTGTCCGGGTTTACAGTCCTCGATCATCTAAAAATGATCTGGTTCTGTAAACCCGAATCGCGAATACGGTTTTAGAAATTTAGGTGATACGGTATGTCGAACAACAACTTGGCATTATTTATCCAACATATACGAGATTGATCCAACATATCAACAACTTGGCATCATTGATCTAACATATACACAAGTAATTCAAAACTTCAAAATAAAATTTTGCAACATTAGCTAAAATTGATACGGTTCACAAAATTAGGGTTTACATATATTGATGAACTGTATCAGGGCATGTCGAACAACAACGATCCAACATCTTCATGAACTTGGTATCAAAACATATCAACAGCAAAATAAATAGCGTACATGTCGAACAACAACGGTCCAACATATCAACAAGTTTTATATGTTGCAATAGAGAACCTTAAATATTATAAAACTAATATATTGTTACTACAAGATCATAGACTACTAGAACAATATGTGAGGGTAAAAAAGAATTGAACATGATGTCACCAAACAGCCCAAATGAGGAAAATAAAACAATAAGGCATATGTATTATGTACTGATAACTAAACCTATCAAAATGAAAAAAAATGGGGTGTCAACTGCAATACCTAAGTAAAAAACTTGCTGACACCAAGACAAATACCAAAATTCTACAACAAATCATCCAAACAATTAACTTAATGAATCAGAGGAGGTAAAAAAAGAGAAACTGTTTTGTGCCTATGCAAGCTGGCACATGCATGCTCCAATTCTGATTGGATATCCATAGGACACAGGATATATGATATGGTAATGAACATATACAACATATGATATCTCACAGTCTACTGCTTTTAACAAACAAGTGGATTTAGATTGCTAATTGTCCACTACTAACATCCTAACTTGACCAAAATTCTGCATATATTGAAGAACCGTATCAGGGCATGTGAAACAAAAACGATGCAACAATATCAACAAATAATTCTACATACCCCCGATTTGGTATCAAAACACCCAATATCAACAAATAATTCATAGTTTCAAACACAGAACAACGGATTTTAAAATGAGTTTGAGCCTCATTTAAAAACAACGGCAACAACAACTTCATATATATAACATGTTCCTTGCGACTTTTATAGATTCTTCGAGACTTCCGAGCGGGTTGCTTCCTTGCGGGTTGACGGCGTCTTGAAGAGGTAGGACGATCGGTGGGGGATTGCGCAACGGGCTGTAATACTGTGTCAATATTAGTTTGTGTGCACCCGGTTAAAACTGATTTTATCTTGATGAGGGCATTATAGAGCAAACTCAGACGCCTCTTGCTTGCGATCTCGTCTTGCTCTAAGAAGGGATCAATAATTGCTATAACTTCTTGAATTCTCTGCATATATTATGGCAAAAACATATATAAGTTCGATTATACATGATTAATTTACAAAGAATAAAAAAACCAAATATTACCTCGTCATTATTTGTCTGTGGAACATCTTCAGTATTTGTCTGCGGGACATCTTGCGCCCCCTCTCGATTTGAGGCATGGGTGGACGGACCAATAAAGGGTCGAGATACCTTTTCATACCACGCCATATAATCATGCGTGCACTCACCTGGGGTACTTACCTCTACGCCTCGATGCTCCTGTGCAAGTATATGATCTAACCAACTCAGCCACATTTCCTCAGCGTGTCCATATGTCACCGAGTAGCTTTTGCTCTTAAGTCCACGTTTTTCTCGAATAGGACTGAATGGTGGAGGTGGAATATACTGATGACGCCCAAACTGTCGTAACACCCGTACAGGGTGATAAGACTCGACAATATCCTTTATTTTCAATGTACCTATATAAAAGGATACTTCCTGAAATGGATGAATATCCCTAAAGGACCGATATGAGTCCAATGTCACCTGCAATGTTATGATATTAAAAAAACAATATCAAAATTAGGAAAAAAAACACCAAATAAATTTACATTTTGCCTAATCTCGTTGACCGTCAGCGTGTCAAGCCTATCCCTAATAGCTCTGACATGCTCCAAAGACACTTTGTTGTCACGTTTGCTTAACCACTGGCATGCTTGTGGCGGTCAGGTCTCCACCATTTAAGACCGGCATTAAACACGAAAAGTGAGCGAAGATCCACGCCTGCAGCAATGTTAAATATCCAGACATCTGTGCCGCATGGGCTCGAGAGGAGAGACCCAGCTGTCTATACAAATACGCTAGAGCTCCAGCACCCCAGGCATATGTATGCACGTTCTCGACATCATGTAGAAGTGCAAGATAATCAACAGAGACCTTTGTGCCGCTCTTGTCCCAAAAAAGTGTGCACCCAAAAAGATAAAGTAAGAATGCTCGAACAGCATATAATATTTTCCGATCTGAATCTGCATCTGTCACACCGCTAAACCGTTCCCTTAGCCAGTCAAGGCGAACTGAAGCTCCACCTTTTATGTTTAACTCCTGAAAATCTTCATTATACCCGACACCCAATGACTCAGTGAGTTGCTCAACTGCAATGAGCCCATCTGTTCTGTCTGGAAGGCTAACGGACTTTCCTGTTACTGGCAAACTAAGGAGACATGCTACATCATCAAGAGAGATCGTCATTTCTCCAAAAGATAAGTGAAAGGTATTCGTTTATGGATGCCAACGCTCGACGAATGCAGTTAGTTCAACGCTACTAATGTACTGATAAGAACATATTGTGAGCGGATATAAAGAGGAATTATGGATGTGTTGCACAAAACGGGTATTTGGCTGTCCAGATTCTAGAGACCATGTGTTTATTTTTTTTCATGTGATTTATGTACCGTAATGGATCTCGTTCCTGAAATGATAACAAAGCAAAATATTTTAGATAAACAACAACTACGTTAAAATTGAATTCAAAGTTAATGTGTCTAACCTCATTCTTAGATATAAAGAAAGCAACGTGTGTTCTAAAACTCTTCAAAAGAGATAATCATTCGGTCCTCCATTTATTGGCCACACTTCCTCTTCTTCTGAATCTGACTCATCGATACCCCTACTTTCTTGCGATACACCTCGGGGAATGCGTAACGCAAGGGTCTCTGTAGTATCAACCTGCGAATCCGGTTCGTCACAGATTTCAGGAATGTTAGGATCGACGGTTGGACGGATCCCCATTTTCTTCCTCCTATTCGAGGCTGTTGGTCGAATCCGAAATGGTTGCGCCAGATCCATCTCTAAATCACCAACGATTTTATTTACAAAATAAAATTTTAAATTATCAAACATCACATATCACCATATGCTATTTATATTTGCCTATCTACATCTATTAAATAACATAACATAAACACACAAAATCTATATTTCAATTTATTCCCGATTCAGAAATCAAAAATTAAGTATCTAATACAAGCACAGATTTTTCTATGATACGGACAAACGAAATGGAGTAGATTGATATCTTGAAGCACTGATACAGGTATGATACGGACACATCTATATGCCAAATTTAGAAAAATAGGAAACTAGTACTGCAAGGATATGACAAAAAATTTATGTGAACATCATTACACGCATATATACTTGCACATGATAAATATCCCCAAATGAAAAGTGGATAAGTTAATTCTGAAATATTTAGGATTCAAATACATGTGAATTACTAAATTACAAATGTTTTAAGTTAATGTTTATTATCTCTGTACACGAAATATTTTTGAGGTATCTAAGCTAAATAATTATACCAGCAATCATATTATTTGAAATGAACCTAAACAACTTATATAAACATAATGCCTCTAAAGTTCTCAATACATCATTGATATATTCGAGTTTTAACATTTTAGTATCATTTACATTTATAATATGTCTCTCTACATCTCTGATAAGTTATAAACTTCGGATATGACAAAATGAGTATACAAGATGTATCGGGTCAAGAAGATTGTCCCAGTAATACATAGCCAACAGGGGATATGCCTCCTTCTGTGGAGTATGCTAAACCGCATCAGAGGATAATTGACAATTAAAATTGAAATAAAATGTTAAACCTAAGAAATTTTTGCCACAATGAATATAAAATTGGGTATGTATTAATTGGCCTCATAATCAAGACAAGCACACGTCGACTTCGATTAAACAGATTATGCAGAATTACATAAAATATTGTAATTCGTATTTCACACAAATCCTAGTGTGGAGCTTTGTTTATCTACAATTTCTAGAATACAATATTGTAATTCGTATTTCACACAAAATTGTAACTTTTTGTTATCATTGTTGATTATAAAGTGAAGCTTTTCAAATTGCAATACATTGAACATCAATATGTAATTCAATTTAGTATATTGGTCCAAAATTTGAAACAAGATCACCAACATGATAGTCAATTTCAACACACAAAATAATAAACATGGCACCAAAATAATCCCCTAACTTCTACAGCACGTAATGACCACCAATATTTATGCAAAATTTAACTAATGATTACCAATACACATAATTAGTCTAAAACAGCATAAAATATAAGAATTTACTAGGCATCAATGTCTATGAAGATAACTAATGATCACCAAAACCAAATCTTTAGATTTTGACTTCGACTGGAAGGGAATCACTCTGACATTAGATTACTCAAGTGCAAATCAGTCACCAGTATTTACTCCCCACAACAAAAAAATAAAAAATAAAAAACAAAACTCAATCTCAGTCTAAAACAGTCTAAAATCATAATCCAACAAAAAAAAGAAAACTAACAAACAACCAAAAAAAAAAAAAAACACCAACAACAACAACTCAATCTCAGTCTAAAATCATAATCCATAAAAAATCATAAACTTTTATCAGTGATTAAATTTATATACTAAATACCTTACTCCTTAATGCTCCTGCATTCCTGAAGTCGAGCTCGCGATCTGCGGCGAGAGCGCGTCAGGGGGAGAGCGAGAGCGTCGGTGAGGTGCCAGAGTCTGCGCGAGTGTCGACGAGACTGCGACCGTCGGCGAGGCCGCGAGCATCGGCGAGACCATGACCGTCAGCAAGACTGCGACCGTCGGCGAGACTGCGACCGTCGGCGAGAGAGAGGGAAAGCGACGAGGGAAATTTAGATCACGATTTGGGAATGGTTTTGGATTTAGGAACGGTGGGAGAGAAAGAAGGGGAGATGTGAGGACAATTGGGTATATAGGTGTGCTCACTAGGAAAAAACAGGGTTTTTGAAAATAAAAGATGTGTGCACTAGGAAAAGTGGGCTCACTAAGAAAAATCTTGTGCCCATCTAGAAATTCCCGCTATGAACCTTGGTTGATTTTAAAAGCTCGTTTAGCAAACATATATTCACGTGTTCATCAGTTTATCTCTAAGTTGAACTAGTTTAAACACGTAATGCTTAATTCCTGCAGTGGTTAGTTTTTTAAAATTAAAAAACAAGGGGGTGGACTAAGATTAATGTCATGAACATCCCAGCTAGCACGTGGTGACGTGGTGTGAGGAGAGAGAAAATGAGGGAAATGTTGGATTCAAGGGGACCTACATGGGCACGTTGGGCACATGCCCGGCCCTAAATTTATTTGCAAAATTTTAGTTTTCTACTTTAAAAGTCCACCTAAAAACATTGCTATGCATAAATAACTACATCATGCCTTTTTCAATATTTGTATTATTTTAAAAAAGTAGAATATAGATGGGTCTTTAAAAATATCTGTATTATTAGCTTAACTCTTCTCCCTTCCCTCTATTTTTTGAGGTCGTTACCTCTATCCTCGCTAGCATTGCATTCTGACGAATCAAGTTATATACAAATGGTGAGAAGCCATAAGATTCATACTGCAGCCATTTCTCCAGTAAAACTGTGAAAAAAAAAAGGATTAATTACAGTTAGACTCTTTATAGCATTGGGGTGTGTAACTTAATATTTTTATCTCTCAAATTCCTATTCTACCGTCATCTCTCCTTTTAACCAGCACACACTGTCTCTTTCTCTTCTCTTTCTCTCTCTCTCTCCCTCTCTATCCCTCTCTCTCAGTCACTCTCTCTCTATCCCTCTCTCATGAGTGACTGAGAGAAAGGGATAGACAGGGAGAGAGAGAGGAGAGAGAAGAAGTGTACTGGTTAAAGGAAGGGATGAGAGTAGAATAGGAATTTGAGCGACAAAGAATACACTTTAATAAAAAAAAATGAGACTGAAAATAATTAGGTCCAGGTGTTTTTTTTAGAGTTTCAAATTTCAGGAGGTTAAATTATATTACCCCAATACTTAGGGGATCTGACTTTAATTAATCCAAAATAAAATAAAATAAACGTTGAAAATTCCTTTAATCAAAGTTCCCTACATATGGAGACAGATGTATTCAGAAAGTTCAGAGAAGAGGATGCATTCACATTTTGCTCGAGTGAAGATGAAGAGACTTTGTTGAGCTTATACGAAGCTACTCATCTTGCACTGCCTGGGGTGCAAATACTAGAAGATGCTCAAGAATTCAATGTTAAGCATTTGCAGTGCCTGAGGAATGACGTTGATGTAAATCTTGCTGAGCAAGTGAGGCAATCCCTTGCAGTTCCAGTTTATTGGTTGTCACCAAGGGTAGCAGCCACGCACTATATCGATGTCTATGAGAAAAAGGAGGTAAAATGTCTGCCTTTGCTTGAGCTAGCCAAGTTAGACTTCAATATCGTCCAAGTCTTGCATCAAAGAGATATAAAAGACTTGTCAAGGTAACTAATAATTGTTTTGCTTTCATTTTTTTTTTTTTTTTGTGTTACGCAATATTATTACAATGCAAACTTAACTAGTTAATATGTTGAAGTTCAATAATATTCATTTAACTTGTGCATATTATGTTAGATGGTGGGAAGAACTAGGTCTGGCTCAAGAAGTAAAATTTTCAAGAGATCGTATATTTGAGAATTACCTGTGGGGGAATGGAACTGCATTCGAGCCGCAATATTCGAAGTGTAGAAAGGTGTGCACAAAGCTCATTAGCGTTCTAAATGTGATTGATGATTTCTACAATGTATATAGCACACGAGAAGAAGCTAAATATTTTACAATAGCAATTAGAAGGTAAATTCCAAGATTTAGTATTTTTTTTTTATGCATGCATTAATTTAAGAAAACAAACTGACATCTAGTATTATTTTTTCCCTCGTTTGTTTAAGGTGGGATCTTCGGGCTGCGGAGGGTCTTCCTTACAACATGAAGTTGTGCTATCTGGCATTGTACAACTTCGTTAATGAGACTGCATATGATATCTTCATGGATTCTAGGTTAGATGTTAGATACTATTTAGAAAGAGAGGTATTATTATGGCTACCACTCGATTACTTATTGTTGTTTCATTAAAATTACTTTCCTTCGTTTTAAACCTTCTATAAAATTTAAGTTAAATGCATAGTACTGATTATATTCAACCAAATTATTTATCAGTGTACTTGTCTGTGCGAATCATATATGAGAGAAGCAGGGTGGTTTCACAGAAAAATAACACCGTCGCTTAAGGAGTACTTGGAGAATGGTTGGACTTCGGTTGGTGCCCGCATCCTTACATACTACGCTCTTTACTATGCAGGGCACACAAACTCGCTTGATCATTTTGATCAAGCACATGGATGGTCATCACTAGTTGTCTGACTCATCGATGATTTAGCACCATCAAAGGTAAGATAAACACACGTTCTTTAGATCTAATATTTACTTGTCCTAAACAAAAAGAATGACAAACTTGATTAAAAACTATAGTAGGATATGTTACTTTCTACGGACAGCTCCTTAATAAGAAATCATAGTGACTTACTTGTACATTTTATTGTTCAGGCTGAAATAGAAAATGGAGAGACATCATTATCAATCCAATGTCATATGAAGGACTCAGGTGAATCATATGAAGCAAAAGAATTTATCAAGGATTTAATCAAAAGCTACTGGAAAGATCTTAATAAGGAGACTCTCAATAAAGATCTTCCTCGAATATTTGTTTATATGGCCGTAAACACACCGAGAGCATGCTACACCATGTTTGAGAAAGGAGATGGCATCGAGGACGGCACTGGCATAGTGAAGTATTATATAAGTTCATTGTTCATTGAACCAATCCCCATGGAATAATGATCAATATAGTTCATTAATTGTGCTAGTAAGTTGTACTTGTAAACCGTAGAGCCATGTTTTTAGTGTTATCCCTTATGTGAAATTTGGACTATGAGTCTAAGTGGCATGGTTTTAAATTTTTTATTTTGCTGTTGGTAGAAACTGTAGCCATACATTACAATTTCAATAAATTGAGATCCTATTCAGTATGCCCTCTCTTCCCTACTAGCATTTATATATATATATATATATATATATATATATATATATATATATATATATATATATATATATATATATATATATATATATATAGTGCCCTACTATTCAGAACATTGGATAGATGAGTCATTCAGCGATATTTTAGCAAAAATATACTAATTCTCATTGCAGTATTAATTATTACCATAATTAAACATATCAAAATAATACCTCAATAGAATGAACAAAATTGTATTATAATATATATATCATAATGGAAATAAATATAGAGAAATAATTTAAAATAAAATAAAATACTTAAATGTGGAAGAAACATAAGATAATTAATATAAGAGTGAAAAAAAAAAAACAGTGCTCGCCTACTGATTTTAGCTACTATTTATAGTAATTTAGATCTTTAACACACCTAGCCCATTAGATCGTGATAAAAAATAATAATACAAGTATAAATAGGTAAAATATGAAGTGACTAAACTAAAATAATCATGCATGTAT